>WNWK01035285.1:0-19880 GCA_009830355.1 Cherax destructor | reverse complement strand
TTTCCTCCTGAGTAATGTAGGTCCTGTTGGGCATTTTCTTCCAAAACAGGCCTGTTTCATCACAATTAAACACTTGTTGGGGGAGGAATTGTTCAGCCTCTAGGTACTCCTGGAATTCAGGCACATATTTTTCAGCCGCACTTTTGTCACAACTGGATGCCTCACCATGCCTCACAACACTATGTATGCCAGTACGCTTCTTAAATTTTGAAACCAGCCTCTGCTGGCTTTAAGTCGCTCACTTCATCACTCGTTGCAGGCATTTTCTTAAGGAGATCATCATGCAACTGCCTTGCTTTTTCACATATTATTGCCTCCGAAACAGTATCTCCTGCTAACTGTTTCTCGTTGATCCACACCAACAACAACCTTTCCACATTTTCCAGCACTTGTGGTCTGTGTTTTGTGATCACACATGAACCTTTTGCAACAACAGCTTCCTTGATCTTACTTGAATTTTTCTTATCCACAATGGTAGCGATGGTAGAAAAGGGTTTACCATTCAGCCTGGCCAGCTCACTGATACGCACTCCACTTTCATATTTTTCTATTATCTCCTTCTTCAGTTCTATCGTACATATATTTCTGTTCCTCTTTGCCACAGGCTTAGCACTAGGATCTTTCCTTGGACCCATGGTAGCTTATTTAGCAGTTGCAAGCACTAAAAACAGTGGAATAATGACAATATACTGGTATGAATGCGTGGGTGTGGGTGGGTGGTCGCTCTCGCTTGTAAACAATAGCACTGACGCTCCCTGGAGTGCGCGCTCAGCTGGGTGCCAAGCGGACACGTCCGGTACGAATGTCGTTATACGAATCAAACATCGTAAGTCGCATTCAAATTTCTTACGTTATAAATATCGGTTATCGAATATAACGTAAGATGATAACATCGTAAGTCGAGTACCACTGTACATGTTCCCCCCAACAAGTTGGCCGTCTCCCACCGAGGCAAGGTGACCCAAAAAGAATGAAAATCCCCAAAAAGAAAATACTTTCATCATCATTCAACACTTTCACCATACTCGTACATAATCACTGTCTTTGCAGAGGCGCTCAGATACGACAGCTGAGAATAAGTCCCTCCCAGCTGTCACTATCCCAGACCCCTCCTTTAAAGTGCAGGCATTGTACTTCCCATTTCCAGGACTCAAGTCCAACTAAATCAATTAACTGGTTTCCCTGAATCCCTTCACAAAATGTTACCCTGCTCACATTCCAACAGCTCGTCAGGTCCCAAAAACCATTCGTCTCCATTCACTCCTATCTAACACGCTCACACATACTTGCTGGAAGTCCAAGCCCCTCGCCCACAAAACCTCCTTTACCCCCTCCCTCCAACCTTTTCGAGGACGACCCCTACCCTGCTTTCCTTCCCCTACAGATTTATACGCTCTCCAAGTCATTCTACTTTGATCCATTCTCTCTAAATGACCAAACCACCTCAACAACCCCTCTTCAGCCCTTTGACAGATACTTTTAGTAACTCCACACCTCCTAATTTCCACATTCCGAATTTTCTGCATAATATTTACACCACACATTGCCCTTAGACAGGACATCTCCACTGCCTCCAGCCGCCGCCTCGCTGCAGCACTTACAACCCATGCTTCACACCCGTATAAGAGTGTTGGTACCACTATACTTTCGTACATTCCTTCTTTGCCTCCATAGATAACGTTTTTTGTCTCCACAGATACCTCAACGCACCACTCACCTTTTTTTCCTTCATCAATTCTATGGTTAACCTCATTCTTCATAAACCCATCCACATGTACATGTACTTGTAGTAAATAAAGATATTACTGTATTATTATATTACTGTCTTACCAATCATCTAAAGCTCAGCATATAGTAAATATAAACACCACACAGGGTCAAAATCTTATATAATGTATTAAAAAAGATTGTTGAACACATGCATTTGCAACTTTTACCCATTCATAGACAACATGGGTTTAGAGCAGGTTGCTCCTGCCTCTTACAGTTGCTAGATAACTACAACTTGGGTTGCATTCACTTGAAGACAAGCAAAAAAGCTGACATAGTACTTCACACACACATTTTGCCAGAGTCTTCAATGTGTCATTGCTGTGTATTGACACAAACTAGCTACAAGTGTTATCACTGTGTAAGACATGCAACAAAAATAATAGGTGTGGTAAAGAAAAATTAGAACACCTAATTAATTTAAAAACAGATGCAGATAGTAATATTAGATTAATAATTATATAATAATAATAAATTAAAATTGCTCAATGATATTATGATTTATCAATGTTTACACAACAACCACTTAGAAGGAATGACCACCTGGAAGGCATGACCACCTGGAAGGCATGACCACCTGGAAGGCATGACCACCTGGAAGGCATGACCACCTGGAAGGCATGACCACCTGGAAGGCATGACCACCTGGAAGGCATGACCACCTGGAAGGCATGACCACCTGGAAGGCATGACCACCTAGAAGGAATGATACCTTCCCTTTTAAGTGTAGTGAACATAGATATGAGTAAGTTGATGAGGGTATCAAACAAGATATGTGAGGAAAAATTGGATATGAAATTGGAGGGGAGGAAGTATGGAAGAAGTGAATGTGTTGATGGATGGGTATATGAAGGGTTAGGTAAGCCATACAAGTGATGAAGGAAAAACGGTGGAGACAAAGAATGTTACCCATGGAGGCAAAGAAGGGAATGTATGAGAGTACAGTGGTCCCTCGACTAATGAAATTAATCCGTTCCAGGAGCTATTTCTCACCACAGAACTTTCGTAATTCAAAACCTTATTTCCCATAAGAAATAATGTAAATACAATTAATCCGTTCCACCCAAGAATATTCACATACTAAATAATAAAAAACAGATTAATAAATAACATAGTAGTAGGTTGGTAGACAGCAACCACCCAGGGAGGTACTACCATCCTGTCAGGTGACTGTGAAACAGAAACCTGAAACTGTTTTACATGATGGTAGGATTGCTGGTGTCGTTTTTTTTCTGTCTCATAAACATGCAAGATTTCAGGTACGTCTTGCTACTTCTACTTACACTTAGGTCACACTACGCAAACATGTACACGTTTATGTATACACACTCATCTGAGTTTTCTTTGATTTTATCTTAATAGTTCTTGTTCTTATAATTTTTCCTTTTCCTTTCATATCCATGGGGAAGTGGAATAAGAATCTTTCCTCCGTAAGCCATGCGTGTTGTAAAAGTCAACTAAAATGCCAGGAACAATGGGCTAGTAACCCCTTTTCCTGTATAGCTTACTAAAAAGAAAAAGAAGAAAACCGTCAAAGTGGGATGTTTGAATGTGCGTGGATGTTGTGTGAATGATAAGAAAGAGATGATTGTAGATGTTATGAATGAAAAGAAGCTGGATGTCCTGGCTTTAAGTGAGACAAAGCTGAAGGGGGTAGGAGAGTTTCAGTGAGGAGAAATAAATGGGATTAGGTCAGGGGTTTCAAATAGAGTTAGAGCTAAAGAAGGAGTGGCAATAATGTTGAATAATCAGTTATGGCAGGTAAAGAAGGAATATAAATTTATAAATTCAAGGATTATGTGGAGTAAAATAAAGGTTGAATGTGAAAAGTGGGTTATAGTAAGTGTTTATGCACCTGGAGAAGAGAGAAGTGTAGAGGAGAGAGAGAGATTTTGGGAAATGTTGAGTGAATGTGTGGGGAGTTTTGAACCAAGTGAGAGAGTAATTGTGGTTGGGGATCTTAATGTTAAAGTGTTGTGGAGGGAGTAGTAGGTAAATTTGGGGTGCCAGGGGTAAATGTAAATGGGAACCATTAATTGAGCTATGTGTAGAAAGAGGTTTGGTAATAAGTAATACATATTTTATGAAAAAGAGGATAAATAAATATACAAGGTATGATATAGCACGTAAGGAAAGTAGTTTGTTGGATTATGTATTGGTGGATAAAAGGTTGATGGGTAGGCTTCAGGATGTACATGTTTATAGAGGGGCAACAGATATATCAGATCATTATTTGGTTGTAGCTACAGTTAGAGTAAAAGGTAGATGGGACAAAAAGAAAATGGCAACAGCAAGTAAGAGAGAGGTAAAAGTGTATAAACTAAGGGAGGAGGAAGTTAGGGTGAGATATAAGCAACTATTGGCAGAAAGGTGGGATAGTGCAAGTATGAGTAGTGGGGGGTTGAAGAGAGTTGGGATAGTTTTAAAAATGCAGTGAGATAAACAAGGTAAGAAAGCCTAGGGAACAAATGCATTTGTCAGTTAAAAACAGGGGAGTTAGTAGATGGGGAGCTGGAGGTATTGGGTAGATGGCGGGAATATTTTGAGGAACTTTTAAATGTCGATGAAAAAAGGGAGGCGGTAATTTCATGTACTGGCCAGGGAGGTACAACATCGTTTAGGAGTGAAGAAGAGCAGGATGTGAGTGTGGGGGAGGTGCGTGAGGCATTACGTAGAATGAAAGGGGGTAAAGCAGCTGGAACTGACGGGATCATGACAGAAATGTTAAAAGCAGGGGGGAATATAGTGCTGGAGTGGTTGGTATTTTTGTTTAATAAATGTATGAAAGAGGGGAAGGTACCTAGGGATTGGCAGAGAGCATGTATAGTTCCTTTATATAAAGGGAAGGGGGATAAAAGAGAGTGTAAAAATTATAGGGGAATAAGTTTACTGAGTATACCAGGTAAAGTGTATGGCAGGGTTATTATTGAAAGAATTAGAGGTAAGACAGAGTAGGATTGCAGATGAGCAAGGAGGCTTTAGAGTGGGTAGGGGATGTGTAGATCAAGTGTTTACAGTGAAGCATATATGTGAACAGTATTTAGATAAAGGTAGAGAAGTTTTTATTGCATTTATGGATTTAGAAAAGGCATATGATAGAGTGGATAGGGGAGCAATGTGGCAAATGTTGCAAGTGTATGGAATAGGTAGTAAGTTACTGAAGGCTCTAAAGAGTTTTTATGAGGATAGTGAGGCTCAGGTTAGGGTGTGTAGGAGAGAGGGAGATTATTTCCCGGTAAAAGTAGGTCTTAGACAGGGATGTGTAATGTCACCATGGTTGTTTAATATATTTATAGCTGGGGTTGTAAAAGAAGTAAATGCTAGGGCGTTGGGGAGAGGGGTGGGATTAAATTATGGAGAATTAAATGCAAAATGGGAGTTGACACAGTTACTTTTTGCTGATGATACAGTGCTTATGGGAGATTCTAAAGAAAAGTTGCAAAGGTTAGTGGACGAGTTTGGGAGAGTGTGTAAAGGTAGAAAGTTAAAAGTGAACATAGATAAGAGTAAGATGATGAGGGTATCAAACGATTTAAATAAAGAAAAATTGGATATCACATTGGAGAGAGGGATTATGGAAGAAGTAAATGTTTTCAGATATTTGGGAGTTGACGTGTCAGCGGATGGGTTTATGAAGGATGAGGTTAACCATAGAATTGATGAAGAAAAAAAGGTGAGTGGTGCATTGAGGTATCTGTGGAGACAAAAAACGTTATCCATGGAGGCAAAGAATAGAATGCACAAAAGTATAGTGGTACCAACACTCTTATATGGGTGTGAAGCATGGGTTGCAAATGCTGCAGCGAGGAGGAGGCTGGAGGCAGTGGAGATGTCTTGTCTAAGGACAATGTGTGGTGTAAATATTATGCAGAAAATTCGGAATGTGGAAATTAGGAGAAGGTGTGGAGTTACTAAAAGTATTTGTCAGAGGGCTGAAGAGGGGTTGTTGAGGTGGTTTGGTCATTTAGAGAGAATGGATCAAAGTAGAATGACTTGGAGAGCATATAAATCTGTAGGGGAAGGAAGGCGGGGTAGGGGTCATCCTAGAAAAGGTTGGAGGGAAGGGGTAAAGGAGGTTTTGTGGGCGAGGGGCTTGGACTTCCAGCAAACGTGTGAGCGTGTTAGATAGGAGTGAATGGAGACGAATGGTTTTTGGGACATGATGATCTGTTGGAGTGTGAGCAGGGTAACATTTTGTGAAGGGATTCAGGGAAACCAGTTAATTGATTTAGTTGGACTTGAGTCCTGGAAATGGGAAGTACAATGCCTGCACTTTAAAGGAGGGGTCTGAGATAGTGACAGCTGGGAGGGACTATTCTCAGCTGTCGTATCTGAGCTCCTCTGCAAAGACAGTGATTATGTATGAGTGTGGTGAAAGTGTTGAATGATGATGAAAGTATTTTCTTTTTGGGGATTTTCTTTCTTTTTGGGTCACCCTGCCTCGGTGGGAGACGGCTGACTTGTTGAAAAAAAAAAAAAAATTTACTTACCTTTATTGAAGAGAGTTGCAGGCATGTGGAAGATAGGGAGGATGACAGGGGAAGGTTGTTAGTGGTTGGAAGGGGAATCCCCCTCCAAAAGGACTTCAGGTAACAAGTTCCTCTCTGGGGTTACTTCCCTTCTTTTTCTTTTATTGCATGCCTGCTACACTCTGCATGAATGCTACACTCCCCGCATGAATGCTACACTCCCTGCATGCCTGCTACACTCCCTGCATGTCTGCTACACTCCCTGCATGTCTGCTACACTCCCTGCATGTCTGCTACACTCCCTGCATGCCTGCTACACTCCCTGCATGCCTGCTACACTCCCTGCATGCCTGCTACACTCCCTGCATGCCTGCTACACTCCCTGCATGCCGGCTACACTCCCTGCATGCCGGCTACACTCCCTGCATGCCTGCTACACTCCCTGCATGCCTGCTACACTCCCTGCATGCCTGCTACACTCCCTGCATGCCTGCTCCACTCCCTGCATGAATGCTACATTCCCTGCATGAATGCTACACTCCCTGCATGCCTGCTACACTCCCTGCATGAATCCCAGAAGGAAGCTTCTTTGGACCATGGTGACTTATTTCACAGTGACAATCACTAAACCACCAATAAACACAACAAATTTATTGTGAATGTTTGAAAGAGCACGCTGGGTAATGTTCTCTCAATGGTAAACAACGCTTGACTGGCGTTCTGCGCAGGGCAGGCGGACAGGTCTGATACGTTTCGCTATACGAGTCCATTTTCGCTACACGAAAGTGAAAAAAGCTTTCGTTACATGATTTTTTCGTTATATGATCCTTTCGTTAGTCAGGGGTCCACTGTATAGTGGTACCATTACTTACATGGGTGTGGAGCATGAGTTGTGAATGCTCAGCATGAAAGAGGCCAGAGGCAGTGGAGATGTCGTGTCTAAGGGCAAATGTATGGTGTAAATATTATGCAGAGAATTTGTAGTGTGAAAATTAGGAGGAGGTGTGGAGTTATTAAAAGCATTATTCACAGGGCTGAGGAGGGTTTGTTAAGGTGTTTTGGTCATTTAGAGAGAATGGAGCAAAATAGGATGACTTGGAGGGTGTATAAATCTGTAGTGGAGGGAAAGAGGGGTAGGGGTTGTCCTAGGAAAGGATGGAGGGATGGGGTAAAATAGGTCTTGTGTACAAGGGGCTTAAACATTCAGCAGGCATGTATGAGCATTTTAGATAGGAGGGAGACAGATGGTTTTAGGGACTTGACGAGCTGTTGGAGTGTGAGCAAGGTAATATTTTGCAAAGAGATTCAGAGGAATTAGTTAGTCAGACTAGTGTCCTGATGGTGGGAAGTACAGTGCTTACACTCTAAGAGAGGGGTTTGGGATATTTGCTGTTTAGAGTGACATCTAAACTGTTGTATTTTCATGCCTCTGGCAAGACAATAGTTGTGTAAATGATGGTGAAAGTGTTCCTTTTTCAGGTCACCCTGCCAGTGTGTTAAAAATAGAATTGCCAGGAGACATTATTTTGAAGAGGAAACATGACAATGTCAGTGATGTACATTCGTTGTGTATTGTCTAGTGTAACCACTGGATACCTGTTTAGAGTTTGTATTTTTAAATGCCTCCTTGGCTAGTGCTCAAACAAGTCAACATCCAGACTTGGTAGAGACCGGGTGTGTATACCTGGAGAATACCTGGAGAGAGTTCCAGGGGTCAACGCCCCTGCGGCCCAGTCTGTGACCAGGCCTCATGTTGGATCAGAGCCTGATCAACCAGGCTGTTACTGCTGGCCTCACGCAGTCCAACACACGAACCACAGCCTGGCTGGTCAGGTACCGACTTTAGGTGCCTGTCCAGTGCCTGTTTGAAGACAGCCAGGGGTTTGTTGGTAATCCCCCTGATGTATGCTGGGAAGCAGTTGAACAGTCTTGGGCCCCTGACACTTGTGTTGTCTCTCAACGTGCTAGTGGCACCCCTGCTTTTCATTGGGGGGATGTTACATTGCCTGCCGAGTCTTTTGCTTTCGTAGGGAGTGACTCGTGTGCAAGTTTGGTACTAATCCCTCGAGAATTTTCCACATGTATATAATAATGCATCTCTCCCGCCTGCGTTCTAGGGAGTACAGGTTTAGGAACTTCAAGCGTTCCCAGTAATTGAGGTGGTTTATCGCAGTTATGCGTGCCGTGAAGGTTCTCTGCACATTTTCTAGATCAGCAATTTCACCTGCCTTGAAAGGTGCAGTTAGGGTGCAGCAATATTCCAGCCTAGATAGAACAAGCGACCTGAAAAGTGTCAACATGGGCTTGGCATCCCTGGTTTTGAAGGTTCTCATTATCCATCCTGTCATTTTTCTAGCAGATGCGATTGCTATGGTGTTATGGTCCTTGAAGGTGAGATCCTCTGACATGATCACTCCCAGGTCTTTGACATTAGTTTTTCGCTCTATTGTGTGGTTGGAATTTGTTTTGTACTCCGATGAGATTTTAATTTCCTCACGTTTTCCATATCAGAGTAATTGAAATTTCTCATCATTGAACTTCATATTGTTTTCTGCAGCCCATTTAAATATTTGGTTTATGTCTGCTTGGAGTCTTGCAGTGTCTTCAACGGTGGACACTGTCATACAGATTCGGGTGTCATCTGCAAAGGAAGACACGGCACTGTGGCTTATATCCCTGTCTATGTCCGATATGAGGATGAGGAACAAGATGGGAGCGAGTACTGTGCCTTGTGGAACAGAGCTTTTCACTGTAGCCGCCTCAGACTTTACTCTGTTGACTATTACTCTTTGTGTTCTACTTGTTAGGAAATTATAGATCCATCTACCAACTTTTCCTGTTATTCCTTTGTCACGCATTTTGTGTGCTATTACACCATGGTCACACTTGTCAAAGGCTTTTGCAAAGTCTATGTATATAACATCTGCATTCTGTTTGTCTTTTAGAGCATCCAGAACCTTGTCGTAGTGGTCCAGTAGTTGGGACAGACAGGAGCGACCTGCTCTAAACCCATGCTGCCCTGGGTTGTGTAACTGATGGGTATCTAGATGAGTGGCGATCTTGCTTCTTAGAACCCTTTCAAAGATTTTTATGATAAGGGATGTTAGTGCTATTGGTCTGTAGTTCTTTGTTATTGCTTTACTGCCCCCTTTGTGGAGTGGGGCTATGTCTGTTGTTTTTAGTAACTGCGGGACGACCCCAGTGTCCATGCTCCCTCTCCATAGGATGATAAAAGCACGTGCAGTTCTTGATGAACACAGAGGTCCATGAGTCTGGGCCTGAGTGTGGCCAGACAACTTACATTACTCTTGCAATAAAGCCAGAAGCAATCACCATGAAGTATTATTCTACAGTTATCTCACTAGAGAACCCAATACGTACACACCTCCCATGACAACAAGATTCTGCAATCTGCATATTGTTCTTAATAAGCTAAACTGTGATCCATGCATTGTACAGTGAGCCACAAGCACCAATAGTCTAATTTAGTAGGTAATCAACTAGGCTGCCTCTTCAAGAGACCATACCACAAGTGATGATGCTGACAACAATCATTAAACAAATTACAGTAGTACCTTGAGTTACGATGGTCCCCAAAATCGCCCTTTTATGTAAGTTTATTTTTTTAAATGCTTTTGTAAGTATATTTTTGGGGGTGTAAAAGGACTAGTCTATTTTACATTATTCCTTATGGGGATAAATTCGTTTGGTAATGGCACTTGAACAGCATTCTCGAACGAAAAAATATCGTAACTCGAGGTACCACTGTACATATGATTTTATAATAGGCTACAGTACTGAATTGTACTTTATACACTGGAGTATTGTATTTGCTTTATGCAGTATATTTACCTTACAGTGGACTATAGTGTTTACCTCACAGTAGAGGACAGTACAATATTTACTTTTTAGTGGATAGTATTTATATTTTCACATGTATTACTGTATATTAAACATTGATTGTTGAGGGTGCTCGTGGCTTGGTTGATAGCATCTTCTCACACACTGAGTCATGAGTGAAACGTTGTTGCACATTTCCTTACACCTACTGTCACTGTTCACCTATCAGTAAAGTATGGTAGGGTATTAATCAACTGTTGTGGGTGGCATCCTGGGGGACAAGGTTAACCTAAGTGGCCAGAAATGCTCTGTGTATAGCCAGTGATGTCATCTAGGTGTATCACTTGTATCATTTACTTGTAGAAATAAATAAATATTTTTTTTTTTTTTTTTTTTTTATATTTGATTTTATATTTAATTTTATATTATTATTATTTTATTTATTAACACATTGGCTGTCTCCCACCAAGGTAGGGTGACCCTAAAAAGAAAAACTTTCATCATCATTCACTCCATCACTGTCTTGCCAGAGGTGCGCTTACACTACAGTTATATAATTGCAACATTAACACGCCTCCTTCAGAGTGCAGACACTGTACTTCCCATATCCAGGACTCAAGTCCGGCCTAACGGTTTCCCTGAATCCCTTCATAAATGTTACCTTGCTCACATTCCAACAGCACGTCAAGTCCTAAAAACCATTTGTCTTCATTTGCTCCTATCTAACATGCTCACGCATGCTTGCTGGAAGTCCAAGCCCCTTGCACACAAAACCTCCTTTACCCCCTCCCTCCAACCTTTCCTAGGCCGACCCGTACCCCACCTTCCCTCCACTATTATTATTATTATTATAATAATAATAATAATAGTTTATTTAGACATGGTACAATGATACATAGTTAGGTAGACATAATACATAGGTATAAACGAGATGTACATGCCAAAAGCCCCTAATATGCTGTGCATCGCGGGCATTCTTAGGACTATTTAATAGTAGACTACATGGTAAAAAATTATGGTTGATAATTTATAAAATAAGTATAATTGTGTATCTAAGTTATAAAATTTGAATATAAGTTGAACATAATAATTTATTAATTGTAGCAATGCAACTAATTGAGTGAGATAACAATTTAAAACAATTAATTGCATTGCAGTTACAGTTTACGTGGTCATTATAATGTAAATGTTATAGAAACAGTTAGCTTAGTTTGTATTATTCATAACAGGTTTTTACATTTAAGTGATTATTCTATTTTGTTGGGAATGTTTGATATTGAGCATTTAGGTTTGGGTGAGAAGGTGGTTTTTTAGCATCGTTTTGAATTGGGGTACAGGCAGGGTTTCTTTGGCAATGACAGATAATGAATTCCAAATTTTCGTGCCTTTTATATGCATTGAGTTTTTACATAGTGTTAGATGGACACGGGGAACATCGAGGAGTGATCTGTCTCTAGTGTTATGGTCATGTGTCCTGTTAAAATTGGTAAGGAGAAGTTTGAGTGGTGGGTTAATATTTGCATAGTGTTCTATGTATGTAATAGGCACAGTAAAAAGTATGAATGTCTTGTATAGTGAGTAAGTTTGGGTTTTTTGAATATTGGTGGAGTATGTTGTCTGGAGTGTGAATTTGTTATCATTCTAACTGCTGCCTTTTGTTGTGTTATTAATGGTCTGAGATGAGTTATTGATATAGAGCCCCATGTGCAGATTCCATAGGTGAGGTAGGGGTAAATGAGTGAGTGATATAGGGTAAGGAGAGCTGGTTGTGGAACATAGTACTGTATCTTGGATAGTATTCCCACGGTCTTTGATACTTTCTTGGAAATTTGTTGTGTATGCGTCTGAAATTTGAGGCCACTGTCAAGATGGATTCCTAAGAATTTTCCCTCTGTGAGTTTTGTGATAGGGAACCCGTTTATCATTATGTTAAGTGGTGCGTTTGTAGCTCTGTTCCCAAACTGAATAAAATAGGTTTTATCAATATTGAGAGTAAGTTTGTTATCAATTCAGTATTTACAGTGTTGGCTAGTATGTCTGGGCTTGGGTGCGAGATAACGTACGTAGTGTCATCTGCAAATAGTATGGGTTTGAGTAGTTGAGATGCATTTGGTAGGTCATTAATGTAAATGAGAAAGAGAAGTGGGCCAAGAACACTTCCCAGTGGGACACCTACTGTAATAGTTTGTGCGGTAGAGCTAGCTCCATTTGTGTACACATATTGGTTTCTGTTGCTAAGGTATGATTTTAGGTAGTTGTGTGATGCATGCTGATAGAACTGTAGCACCACAACCAGCACTTACCACACTACAACCACTACTTACCACACTACAACCACTGCTTACCACACTACAACCACTGCTTACCACACTACAACCACTGCTTACCACAATACAACCACTACTTACCACACTATAACCACTACTTACCACCCTACAACTACTACTTACCACACTACAACTACTACTTACCACACTACAACTACTACTTACCACACTACAACTACTACTTACCACACTACAACTACTACTTACCATACTACAACCACTACTTACCACACTACAACCACTACTTACCACACTACAACCACTACTTACAACACTATAACCATTATGTATTATATTGTAGGGAGTGTTTGTGTCATGTGTGCTGGTAGAACTATGGCAACACAACTACTTCTTGCCACTTCTACCTCTGGCAATCATCTACTACTTCGTCAAAAAAATTGGTGAGTCCAAATTGGAATTTGTCTTAAAATTATAGATATTAAAAATGTTATAATATTAAAGACATACTAATGAAGGAAAACCTGTGAACTAAGTTTTCCTAGACAAACTTGCTCCTGATTATCATAATCCTTACTCAGGCAAACTTTATTCCTAGTTAATTTTAAGCTATTCCCTAGCTTTTATAACTTGCATAATAATGATCCATCGTAATTTGTCACACAGCCTAGTTATACATGCTGGAACTGTAAGTTTTTTTAAGGACTAAGTCAGCCTGAATTGCTTGACATAACTGTGGGCTTTCACCATGTATTATACAACAACGTACAATGGTTCACCCACAGTGACTTTATTGTTAGTTTAATATCTTTATTATGCACCCCATACCCATCCTGTGGGTGGTAGTCAAAAGATTACAGAGGTACATAAGGGGTCCAGGGACTGGGCCCCAAAGTTTTGATAGGTGAACAAGTTACAAAGGTAATGAACTCCAGGTAGATCTGGTCACAATCATGAAAAGTTACAAAGGTAATTAATCATCTACACTTCTATACATGGTTACAATCATGAACAAATTACAAAGTAATGAGCCATTTACACGTCCACACCCGATCACAATTGTAATGAGTTATAAGTTCAAATTGTACTTGATAAAACACCCACCCACCCAGGTGGGTGTGTTTGTGACACAGCATACAGCCAGGTGGGTGTGCTTGTGGCACAGCATACAGCCAGGTGGGTGTGTTTGTGACACAGCATACAGCCAGGTGGGTGTGTTTGTGACACAGCATACAGCCAGGTGGGTGTGTTTGTGGCACAGCATACAGCCAGGTGGGTGTGTTTGTGGCACAGCATACAGCCAGGTGGGTGTGTTTGTGACACAGCATACAGCCAGGTGGGTGTGTTTATGACACAGCATACAGCCAGGTGGGTGTGTTTGTGACACAGCATACAGCCAGGTGGGTGTGTTTGTGACACAGCATACAGCCAGGTGGATGTGTTTGTGACACAGCATACAGCCAGGTGGATGTGTTTATGACACAGCATACAGCCAGGTGGGTGTGTTTGTGACACAGCATACAGCCAGGTGGGTGTGTTTGTGACACAGCATACAGCCAGGTGGATGTGTTTGTGACACAGCATACAGCCAGGTGGGTGTGTTTGTGACAGCATACAGCCAGGTGGGTGTGTTTGTGACACAGCATACAGCCAGGTGGGTGTGTTTATGACAGCATACAGCCAGGTGGGTGTGTTTGTGACAGCATACAGCCAGGTGGGTGTGTTTGTGACATAGCATACAGCCAGGTGGGTGTGTTTGTGACATAGCATACAGCCAGGTGGGTGTGTTTGTGACATAGCATACAGCCAGGTGGGTGTGTTTGTGACACAGCATGCAGCCAGGTGGGTGTGTTTGTGACATAGCATACAGCCAGGTAGGTGTGTTTGTGACACAGCATACAGCCAGGTGGGTGTGTTTGTGACAGCATACAGACAGGTGGGTGTGTTTGTGACAGCATACAGCCAGGTGGGTGTGTTTGTGACAGCATACAGCCAGGTGGGCGTGTTTGTGACAGCATACAGCCAGGTGGGCATGTTTGTGACAGCATACAGCCATGTGGGCGTGTTTGTGACAGCATACAGCCAGGTGGGCATGTTTGTGACAGCATACAGCCAGGTGGGCATGTTTGTGACAGCATACAGCCAGGTGGGCATGTTTGTGACAGCATACAGCCAGGTGGGTGTGTTTGTGACAGCATACAGCCAGGTGGGTGTGTTTGTGACACAGCATACAGCCAGGTGGGTGTGTTTGTGACAGCATACAGCCAGGTGGGTGTGTTTGTGACAGCATGCAGCCAGATGGGTGTGTTTGTGACACATACTGCCAGGTGGATGTGTTTGTGACAGCATACAGCCAGGTGGGTGGGTTTGTGACAGCATACAGCCAGGTGGGTGTGTTTGTGACAGCATACTGCCAGGTGGGTGTGTTTGTGACAGCATACAGCCAGGTGGGTGTGTTTGTGACAGCATACAGCCAGGTGGGTGTGTTTGTGACAGCATACAGCAAGGTGGGTGTGTTTGTGACAGCATACAGCCAGATGAGCGTGTTTGTGACAGCATACAGCCAGGTGAGCGTGTTTGTGACAGCATACAGCCAGGTGGGCGTGTTTGACAGCATACAGCCAGGTGGGCGTGTTTGTGACAGCATACAGAAAGGTGGGCATGTTTGTGACAGCATACAGCCAGGTGGGTGTGTTTGTGACAGCATACAGCCAGGTGGGTATGTTTGTGGCAGCATACAGCCAGGTGGGTGTTTGTGGCAGCATACAGCCAAGTGGGTGTTTGTGGCAGCATACAGCCAGTTGGGTGTTTGTGACAGCTATAAGTGAAGGTGGGGTGTTTGTGGCAGCACGGCACACACAAGTGAAAACTAAGGCGAAGTGTTAGGCCTAAAGAGTTTCGTGTTTGAAATCAGTTGCCAGCAGTCACCGGGTCCCTACCATGCAGGTCAACTGTATTGAAATCTTCTAAACATGCTAGTGTACCTGACCTAAATCTAGTAATTACATTGGTAATCGAATACGAGTGGTGTTCAATCTTGAGGAAATACGTAAAGTGTCCAGCTTGTAAAAATACGATAAACAATGTCGAGTTGTGAGTCGTCAGTGAACGATTACAAGAACATAAGACCTATTATCATCCAGTCAACCATAATGAAAAACAGCATCGTTGTGGTGGAGGTAGGAAAAATCTAGAAAAGCTAAACACAGTACAGTGATCTATAAGTGCCTAAAACTCCAGGTGGTAAAACAGGGTGCCAGAGGTATGGCTGTTCGTCATAGTAGGAGCTGCCAGAAGCACCAATTTTTCTCCAACACGCAAGTTATACCTTTTGTATCAAACTGATCATTATTACTCTGTTAAATCATCTTCCAGTGTTCTGTCTCACGTAGCCCAAATAATCCCTACCGGATTTATTAAAATAAGTATTACACTGACTGGATTTCGTCAGATCCAAGAAATAAGGGAACCAGTGACCGGATTCAAAGCTGGAAGTTCTAGCACCCTACCACCCAAATGGATTCATTGAAGAAGAAAATAAGGTATCCTCGACCGGATTCAATAAGCGGACGGGGTTTTAGGTGGCTTATCGAACACTCAAACAATAACTTAAAGTGGAAGATTGTCTTAAACACTTACACATGCAAATAAAATAGATACAATACAAATACAGTGGACCCCGAGTATCGTAATTAATCCGTTCCAGGAGCTAGTACTTAACACGAAGTTTACGAATTCGAACCATTATTTCCCATAAGAAATAATGTAAATACAATTAATCCGTTCCACAAAAAAATATTCACATATAAAATAATTAAAAACAATATATATATATATCATTTACTTCCTTTATTGAAGAGTTGCAGGCATCTGGAAGATAGAGTAATGAGTAATGAAGGTCCTCTTGGGCATTTTCTTCCAAAACAGGCCTGTTTCATCACAATTAAACACTTGTTGGGGGAGGAATTCTTCAGCCTCTCGAAGGAAATCCCCCCCTGCATGCCTGCTACACTCCTTGCATGCCTGCTACACTCCCTGCATGAATGCTACCTCCCGCATGCCTGCTACCTCCCTGCATGCCTGCTACACTCCCTGCATGTCTGCTACACTCCTGCATGAAAGCTACACCCCTGCATCAATGCTAAACTCCTGCATCAATGCTAAACTCCCTGCATCAATGCTAAACTCCCTGCATGCTTGCTACACTCCCTGCATGCCTGCTACACTCCCTGCGTGCCTGCTAAACTCCCTGCATGCCTGCTAAACTCTCTGCATGCCTGCTAAACTCCCTGCATGCCTGCTACACTCCTGCATGCCTGCTACACTCCCGCATGAATGCTACACTCCTTGCATGCCTGCTAAACTCCTGCATGCCTGCTAAACCCCTGCATGCCTGCTACACTCCCTGCATGCCTGCTACACTCCCTGCATGCCTGCTACCTCCTTGCATGCCTGCCACTCCCTGCATGAATGCTACACTCCCTCCATTAATGCTACCACAGGGTGCCACTAGGAAGCTTCTTTGGACCCATGGTGACTTATTTCACAGTGACAATCACTAAAGCACCAAAAAAAACACCAAATGTAGTGTGAATGTTTGAAAGACGCGCTAGGTAATGTTCTCTCAATGGTAAACAATGCTTCACTGGCGGCGTCCTGCGTCCCGCGCAGGCGCGGGCAGGCGGACAGGTCTAATAGTTACGAAACACGAGCGGTTTTACTATTCTCGAAATCGTAAAAGCTTACGAAACACGATGTTTTAAGTAAGAACCTTACGAAACTCGGGGTCCACTGTAGATGGATCACCACTTCAGGAAGTTATTAGTAGAATATACAGTAAAACAACCAACAAAATCAATCATGAAAACCTGTGTAGTATGCAACCAAACAAACAAACGTTCCACTGGATGGATTACATGCAACTTCTGTGGTAAATGGAGCCACGCTTCTTGTGCAAGCATTCAGGAATCTACTACATGCGATATTAAACCAGGAAGTATTTTGGGTATGCCCAAATGAAACTGAACTGTGGAATAAAATCACATTGATATTAAAAGATGACAACATCTACCGGCCTTCATAATAAACATGACAGCATTCTATAACAGTTGGGAAAATAAAAAATCTGGGCCAGAGGGTGCTATCACCCCTGGTACAAATGTTGTCCTGGTAGACAGAAACTGTAAGAATGGAGAAATAAATGATGGTGGCCTGAAGGGGGACAGGAGCTCCAGTGGGGAAACAGGTGTAGACAAGGACATACAAAAACCAATGTTACAAACTAGCAATACCAGAAACTACTGAAGAAGGCTCCATTGTTAGCAATAGTGCCGAAGATAGAAATGAGACAGGAATACACTCACCAGTAGGGAATACAATAGGGAACACAGTCACAAAAAAACAAGGCAAACAGAAACCAGGCCTATGCAAATATTATGCACTTGGTATCTGCAGGCATGGAATATCTGGGAAAACAGATGGGACATGCAATTTCGACCACCCCAGAAAATGCCGTGCCCATATGGCAACAGGAAAATGCAACCTTCTTTCCTGTAAGCTTTCCACCCTGAAATGTGCCACTCATCATTTCAGAAAAGACAGTGATATAACTTATATTGCCAGGCACACCACCTAAAGGGTACAAGATGACTCAAAACATCCAGACCATGGGAAAACCTGGGTAGCCATAGCCACTCCAGAGAGAGAGGTTTTTTAGCGCCAGGAAGGAAAAAAAGCTGGCAGGAAATGACAGAAATCGTACACCAACTGCAATCATTTCTGGAGTGGAATCACAGTCAATGGCCTCTGCTCCAGAACAACAGATATTTGTGCCAGGAAAAAAAGACATCCCCCATACCACCAATACCACCAATCCGACAACATTCATCTTTGCAAATATGCAGGGTCTAAACCCAGCGACGAACAACAAAATACCTTACATCTGTGGACTGCTTACAGAGTCAAATGCTATGTTTGCGGCTTTCACAGAGACCCACATAAAGGATCACTTGGACAATGAAATATGGATCCCAGGCTACAACCTATACAGATGTGACAGAGTGAACAGGCAAAAGGGGGGGTTGGCCTGTATATCACAGAGTCACTTATATGCTCAGAACTACTAAATGCCTCAAATGATGTAGTTGAAGTATTATCAATAAAGATCGAGAATCAAAACCTGGTCATCGTGGTTGTATACAAGCCTCCAGATGCAACGTCCCAACAATTCCAGGAACAGCTTCTGAAAATTGACCACTGTCTGGAAAACCTTCCAGCTCCTGCCCCAACATCTTGCTCCTGGGGGATTTCAACCTAAGGCACCTAAAATGGAGGAATATTGCAAACAATGTGGTAGCAGAGATAACACCAGGAGGCAGCTCAGATGAAAACTCGCACACACATGAGCTTTTAAATCTCTGCACCAAATTCACCTTAAACCAGCAAATAATAGAGCCTACAAGATTGAAGAATAGCTGCACCTCATCTTCACTAACAATGATCTGATACGAAATATATCAAAAACAATATACTCAGATCACAACATAATAGAGGTCCAGACATGTATGAGGGGGGCCCCAGAACGACAAAATGTGATCAGTCGCGAGGGAGCCTTCACCAAATTCAACTTCAATAACAAAACATAAGGTGGGACCAAGTAAACCAAGTCCTAAATGATATAAACTGGAAAGATAGCCTAAGCATCACAGATCCTAACCTATGTCTAGAACAAATTAACTCTGTGGCACTTGAGGTTTGCTCAAGACAAATTCCCTTAAGGAAAGGAGGAGAAGATGTAAACTAGAAAGAGAGGGCGCTCCATATACAGGCGAAGGCAAAGAATAACAGAGGAGCTACAAGAGACCAATATACAGTCATCCCTTGGTTTTCGCTTGTCCCAGTTTTCGCCGATTTTGGTTTTCGCCGACTTTTTTCAGGGAAAATTTGTTTTAGTTTTCGCCGACCGTATGGGACCTATCCACCAGGGCCGCGCACATACAAAGGCCGTAGGCCTGCCACCCACACACCTCCCACGCACATTGTCACGCAGTCTAGCATTGTTTACGCTTGAGTGAACATCACCCCAGGAGTTTATACAAAACATTTATTAACAATTCATTGTTTTTGGGCCTTGATTATTGTGTGTGACTACTAAATAAGCTATCATGGGCCCAAAGAAAGCTCCTAGTGCCACTTCTTTGGTAAAGAAAGTGAGGAACACTGTAGAAATGAAGAAAGAAATAATAGAAAAATATGATAGTGAAAGTGAGAAACACGATGGAGTTTAAGAGTGTAGCAGACATGCAGGGAGTGTAGCAGGCATGCAGGGAGTGTAGCAGGCATGCAGGGAGTGTAGCAGGCATGCAGGGAGTGTAGCAGGCATGCAGGGTGTAGCAGGCATGCAGGGAGTGTAGCAGGCATGGGAGTGTAGCAGGCATGCAGGGAGGTAGAGGCATGGGGAGGAGCAGGCATGCAGGGGGTGTAGCAGGCATGCAGGGAGTGTAGCAGGCATGCAGGG
>WNWK01035284.1:0-19880 GCA_009830355.1 Cherax destructor | reverse complement strand
CCCAGTGCTGGGCCAGATGGACGGGAGATGTTTGGTTTAAAAATTTTCAAAAACAAATGGGACAACTTTTTTGTCCTTCTGCAATATCTTGGTCCTTTTTTGGGCCCCCCGGCCCTGCCAAATTTTTTTCCTTTGGCATTGATACCATTATGACCTATATGCAGATGCTCCAATACCACACCCTCAATTTTCGGACTACCACTCATTTCTATACAAAATACATTATCATGAACAGTCAGATCTGATTTGACGAATTAAATCAGATAAAAATACATTTTTTTTACACCATCCATATTTAAATTTTTTCCCTACTTGGGATAATACAGCACCCCCCCTTTTAATCTTTATTTTTGTCAAATGATAAGTTTTTGAAATCGAGGCCTACTAATCTCACATATTCGGGGTATACCTGATTCTAAGCTGTGACCCTTCAATGGTTTTATAAATGCTTTTTAAATAACTTTTTTTTTACCCCCCCCTTGAATGACAATTCATTCATACTGAGCTAATAAAAAGACCAAAAACGCTGAATTCTGGCATTTTTTTTACGGGAATTTTTTTCCCCCTTTCCCAAAAAAACCCCCTAGCAATGGTTTATGATCTGTCAACAAACAAACTTTCTCCTAAAAAAAATATCTGAATTTTTTTACACCAAAGCTAGCCCTTCTTTATCAGTTGAGAATAATTCTTTTCCCCCCCGGAGAAAGTTTCACTAAAAATACGGGGGGTTTTCCTGGCCATTTACTACCTTTTTTAAACCCCAAAAAATCCACCCACCCGAAAAGCATCAACCTCAATTTTAATGGCCCCCCCAAAATTATAAAAAAGCTGAACCCCCCAAATTTTTTTTAATCCTTTGAAAGCTTCCTCTTCCATAAGCCCCCCCAAATGCCCCCCCCTTTTTTAACAAATAAACAGGGGCCCCCAAAAAATTTAAAAGAAAAATCTTAATAAACTTTAAGTCACCACCCCCCAAAAGACAACTTCTCCTAAAAGGGGGGGTAAAGGTAAATTCAAGAGCCTTCACCTTCGGGAGAAGAGGGTTTAATACCTCCCCCAAAAATTTCCCCCCCCCAAATTTATGCAATAATCTTTTTTCAACATTTTTTAAAAATCCTTATTCAGTCACATTATGTCTTGTAAAATACTCAACTTTCCTGGTCTGACATCATCTCAACTTCTGTGGCCCCCTTATTATGATATCATCTAAATAGGAAAAAACCCCCCCAGGGGTTAAAAAAAAATTTTGGAAATAAATTTCTAAAAATACCGGGGAGATGAGGAAATTCCAAAGGTAATCTTTAATTTAAAAAGCCCTTTTTGGGTTTTATTATTATAATCAAATAGACCAAAACCCCAAAGGGGTTATACACCCTGCAGGTTATTGGGATGCAGGGGGGAGGATTGTAAGATGCGTTGGGTAGTGGGGGGGGAGGTGAAAGGGGTGGGGGGAAAAAAGGGGAAAAAAGGGGGTGTTTGAGGTAAATTTCAAGTTTTTGAGTAAGTCAGTTTCTGTCAAAATAACAAGAAAAAAAAGGTTAAAAAAGGAGGGTCCATCTGCAAGAAGGGAAGGAAAAAAAGGGGGCCCCAGAGCGAAGACGTCGGGTTTGGGGGAAATTTGGTCTCGTTGATAGGTGGGAGCCCAAAAAGGATTTTCAACAGACACGGGGAAACCCGACAAGCTCACAGAGAGGGGGGGGAGCCTCTCCATGAGAACCCCCGGGGGGGGCGAGGGGGCCGGCGAAAACGGGGGAGAGTCTCCCAACCCGGATTTGGTGACAAGAAAAAGGCCCAAATTAACCTTTAATAGAATGAAGTTTGTTATTCAGCAGGTCAAAACCAGCGTTTTTAGGTGCGAAAAGGGGGGGAGCAATGACCCAAAAAAACCTTTTTAAAAATTGAAACTGGGGAAAGGAATGTACTGCCGACCACAGTTTTGCCTGTTCATTCCCTGTATGTCAACAACCCGGGGGGGCCCAAAAAAAAAAATTTTTGCTTGCTGAGAACGGGGAAAGGTGGATAAAGAACTAAGGGGGGGGGGGTATCAAACGGATAGCCTGTAAAGCACTAAAAGGGGGCGAAACGACCCAAATGGTGAAAATCAGGCATAGATGCAATTGGATAATGCCACAAAAACCCCAAACCCAAAAATCCTTTGCCGGGGATGGGGTCCCTTACAACGCTGTCCGGAAACACTGCTGCAATCCCGGGCCCAGATGACTTTGAACCCGGGTGTACGTCATCCCTTTTGGGTTTTTTTTAAAAACCGTTAGATGGGTCAGCTAAAACCAAAAAGGGGGGAAAAACCCAAAAATTTTTTTCCCCCCAAAAAAAATGGAAATTCAATTAATCCCTTTTCCAAAAAACCCCGTAGTTTGGAAAAAAAAAAAAATTTGGGGCCCAAAAATAATTTACATGCACAAATGAATGAACTCTATGTGGACCCCCCTTTATTAAAATTTATTTGCTGGATGGAAAGGGGGAGGGGGGAGGGGAAAAAAACCCCAGGGAAGGGGAAAACCCCTTTCCCTAAGTTTTGGGACCAAGTCCTTATCCGGGGGCACTTCCCTGCGCCTGCCCCCCCCCTCCCTCCCCCGCTACACCCCCCCCCCTGCCCCCCCCCCCACTCCCTCCCTGCCTGCTACCTCCCCCATTTCCCCCCCCACACTCCCCCGCATACCCCCCCCACACTCCCTCAACTCACCCCCCTGCATACATCTCCTCCTGCATACATCTACACTCCCGCATACATTTTTTGGCCCCCCCCCTGCATACATGTAAACTCCCTGCATACATGCACACTCCCTCATACCCCCCCCCACTCCCCCTCCCCCCATGTCACCTTAAACTCCATCATGTTTCTACCCTTTTCCAAAAAGGGCTGGCACTGGGGGGTTTCTTTTTTGGGGCCCTGGGACTTTTTTTTAGTAGTCAACACAATAATCAAAACCCCAAAAAAAAAGAATTGTTAATAAAAAATTTTTAGAACCTGGGTGAATGTTCCCCCAAACATAAACAATCACACTCGTGACAATGGTGGGGGTCTAGCGGGCTTTTTGGGGGCACTGGGGGACAGCTTCCTCCCCCAGTGAAAACTGAGACAATCGGGGGGAAAAATGAGACAATTTTTTTCCCCCAAAAAAAAAAATTGAAAAAACCCAAAAAAAGGGGGAAAAATGAGACAATTGAAAACCAAAGGGGGAAAAATTACTGCGTGGCATGGGAATGAGAACGGGGAAAAAGGGCTAGAAAGAAGAGCGGGAAACCGCCCCCCGGTAGTTGGGGGGGTTTGGGAAGGAGGGGAAAAAAAAACGGACAGGGAACTTCCCAGGGGGGAGGGAAAAAGGGGGTGTCACATGAACATATAGAGGTGGGGGGGTGAAGGGGAAAACACGAGTGAATGTGCGGGGAAAAAAAAAAAAAAAGCAGGGGACAACAAAAAAGGCCTACTAACATCGTAACAATCCCCTTTTTTGGAAGGTTGGGGGGGGCCCTAGGCCCCAAAAAAGCGAAAAATGTGCATTCAGATCGGGGCAAGGATGGAATGTTCGCCCAAAAGGTTTCAACCGGCCCTTGGGTAAAATTTCTAAAAAAGTTGGTTCTCATCACAGGTATCTGTAAATAAGCATCCTTCAATCAATTTTTAAAAATTTTACCCCCCCTACAGACAATAATTCCCAATCCGGGTAAGGATTTTTTTACAATGAATTTTTGATTTAATATTTAAAACCCCACATATTTAAAGACTTAGAGTCACCCTTTTAATACTGGGACAATAGGTACAGACCTTACTATGAAATAGGTCAATAATGCCTTTTGCACTAATTTTTTTAATTCTTTTTTCTCATCTCTGTAAAAAAAAGGTACGGGTGTTTCAAAAATTTTGGAACAGCATCACTTTTTGAATTTTGCGCGGGAGATAGGTTTATAGAATCTACCCTAAAATTATCTAACATTTCTTCAGCACTGTCTAGTTTGTTAATTTTGGTAGATTCACCCAAAAGCAAGGTAAATCCCTCCCTTTTTTCATGAGGTCTTTCCACACAAGTTACTTTTTGGGATTTCACTACAAAAACACTTGTGACACCTCTAATTATTATATTTTCCCGGGCAAAACCACCTGTCCCAGAAGGTTTATTTTCCAATTATCATATGCTTTTACCCCCCCAGAACATGGCTTTTTTACCCCCAGTTTTTGGGATAAAGTCGAGATGGACGCCCACTGTCAATCTAAAAAGGTACCTGTTGATTGTTAATGATAAACCCATTTTCTCTGCCTTCAGGGAAAACACCTATCCTCTAAGGCATATAAGCTCATAACTTCCTCATCCTCTGAACTATCACCGCCATCCAGCACCAATTGATTTTGTTCTAGGATATCTAGGTGACTGCTGTGTCCTTGCTGCCCTGTTTTTTCAAAGGGAGGAAAATATCTTCATCCACCACCGCCATAAACAACTGGTCCCTCACTCTGGGGTCAAATTCCCCCCAAAGGTACATTCCAAACGTTTTAAATCTGTTATAATTCATGCAGGGCCCCCCGTCGTTTCTTCCTCTGCTGAAAAAAAAACTGCGGTGGTAGGCGGTTTCCCCCATAAAACTTTTCGTGCCTCCAATCTGGAACCCTTGTGGTAAATCTTTAAACATTACCTAAAACACTAATTTTACCCAGGGACACTGCAAAATTCCTCTTTTTATTTTTTTTTTCTAAGGGGAAATTCTTAAAACACCAAAACCCAAGAAATCTTTGTTAAAGGTTCCAACCTTCCTTTTCTGGGCCCCATGTCGTCACTTGTGCTGCTGTAGATTTTAAAATCACCGCCTCCAACGCTCGGGGCCCCCAAATCCCTACTATTATCCACACCCCCTACCTTGGCTCTGATGACCCCCTCCCGGGGCCCTGTGGGGGTTGAGGGTTATAAAAACCCGATAACTTTCTTCAAAAACCCCCCATAACAAAAAAAAAAAACAACAAATTATAAATGACTGAACCAAACATATATTCAATCCTCCTACCTCCCAACCTTACAGGGCGAAACGTTTCCCCAAAAGATCCCAAAAAGTTGCATTGTGTCAATTTATATGCAGCAGGGCCAGTGGCTTCCCCGTGCTACTCACTTATATTCGGGGCCCCGCCCCCCCCCGAGATTTTCCGCCCTCGTCTTCAAATATAGGGGGGAAACTTTATACCAAGGGGAAAACAGGTGAAGAATTTGAAATGCAACATGGGGGATTTTTTTTAGCGTTTGCACCCCTAATATCATACAAGGACATAATGTGAAAATGTAGAACATAGTTGGTGAAGAGACCGTGTCTTGAAGATTGAAAAACAGACAGAAGATTCGCTTTTATATATGTATCGCAGAAGGCCGGTTAAATTTTTACGCCATGGGTCAGGATGGAGGCCCCTGATATTTTTTAAAAAGGAAAAAAAATTAAAGAAATATTAAATTTTTTTTTCAAGGTAACCCCAAAAATTAAATTAAACATTTTTTTTTGGAATTTTTTGGGAAAAAATTGTAACTTTTGCAAAAACTAGAGGCCCCCCCGTTGGCCGAGGCCCCGGGGTCAAAATCCATGCCTTAATTTTCCCTGGCGCAGATCAGATGCAGCAGGCGAAAGGGAGTCCTGTTGGTAGGATTTTGGGGGAATCAACCAAAGGGGGGGGCCAAAATTAACAAGAAAAAGGTTTGATGTCCCTGTACCAAAAATTTCCTGATGCTGTAGTGTCTGACAAATTGTATATGAATGGTTTAATAGCAAGTTGTTTGTTTTTCTTTTTTACCCCCCCATCTGGGGGTAGTCAAAAAAGGTTACGGGACATAATGAGTCAAGATGAAAATTGAACGGGAACGTGGTGAAACATTTACAAATAAAGATCCCGATGTTTCACATGTGTCTAATTCTTCATCCTGTCGAATTTTACCGTTCAATACAAGACTTCTATCCCTTGAAAGGACCTCCCCCCATGGTTGAAGATACCACTTGGGGAAAAAAGCCCTTTTTACAGTTCTGGACTTTATTAAATTTTGGGCACCTTGAAATTCTAGTTGGTTGTGCGAGGGGGGGGCTCCCCATGATGTCAGTAACACAACCTCAAAAACCAAAAATTAACTATATCCAAATTGTTGATGCAGGATATTGCCCATTCTGGGGAAAGCTGAACATGGTATTGACAGAACCTTCTCAAACCCAACCCATCTCTCTACAAATAAAAAAAAAAATACCGTGACTGGAACAATATACAAATAAAGCGCACTTAGTTATTTGTATATCTCTCTACAGTTATTCTACTACTATTTCTACTACCCTCTCACAGCCTGCCGCCTGACTCCTGCCACTATATATACTGTTCTTAGAATCTTATTTTTCTCTGTTTTAGGACTGAAGAAGTCACTCGTGGCGAAATGTTTTTCTTTAACAGATTTCCTGAACTGTACATAAATGTCCTTTTTTCACATCTTGTCGGTATACAATACCATTTATTTTCAGTACGTCACTTGTACAAACATTCTTTCGGGATCCAGTGACGGGTCATCTTTTGCCAAGACCCATGTCAGCTTCATTTCTGGCAAAACATTATCATTAGTATGCTTCAACTTCACTTTCTTCCAGATTATGGAGCTGAACTATTCTCCAGGTTGAGGAACTGATCACCTCAAAGACTTCTTCTTCAGGGTGTCCCGTAGCTCGATCGCTAGCGCACTCAGCTCATACTGAGGCCCGGGGGTTCGTCCCGCAGTTACTAAAAACAATAGACATAGTCCCACTCCACAAAGGGGCAGTAAAGCAATAGCAAAGAACTACAGACCAATGGCGCAAACGTCCCATATCATAAAAATCTTTGAAAGGGTTCTAAGAAGCAAGATCGCCACTCATCTTGATACCCATCAATTGCACAACACAGGGCAGCATGGGTTTAGAGCAGGCCGCTACTGTCTGTCCCAACTACTCAAAATAGCAGAAATGTTAAATTTTTGCCTATGTTCAAGAGTAAACAAATGACCTCACACGTCTAATACGCGCCAGCTGGTGGGTCTAATATACGTTCACAAATGTGGTGATATTATTTGTACAATTATTACAATATTGCATAACAGTAAATCTTCCATTTTTTGGTTTGAATAAAAATTCATTATGTGAATAAAAAATCAAAATGGAATTCATTTGTAAAGACTGAAAACGTAACAAAAATTAACAAAGGAAATGTTAGTTTAGTGCCAGGAATGCCTGCATTGTTTATTCTGCACCCTATTTTGAAATTTGAATATTTTGAACTTTTGAGTTAAATTGGCTAAATTACCAATTTACAATCACTTTATTTTGTAGTTGAAACAGTTGACTGGGCGATTTCTTGTGCTCAATTGATAGAATAGAAGTAATACGAATGAAATAGCTAAGAATTTGGTCGACTGGAATAATGTAGTCATCCCTTGGTTTTCGCTTGTCCCAGTTTTCGCCGACTTTTTCAGGGAAAATTTGTCTTAGTTTTCGCGATTGTTTTAGTTTTCCACCGTATGGGACCTGTCCACCAGTGCCGTGCACATACAAAGGCTGTAGGCCCGCCACCCACGCACCTCCCACCACATTGTCACGCAGTCTAGCATTGTTTATGCTTGAGTGAACATCACCCCAGGAGTTTATACAAACATTTATTAACAATTCATTGTTTTGGCCCTTGATTATTGTGTGATTACTAAATAGCTACCATGGGCCCAAAGAAAGCTCCTAGTGCCACTTCTTTGGTAAAGAAAGTGAGGAACACTGTAGAAATGAAGAAAGAAATAATAGAAAAATATGATAGTGGTGTACGTATTGCCGAGCTCGCCAGGATATACAAGAAAACCCATCAACCATCAGTTCCATTGTGGCAAAGAGAAAGGAAATCACGGAAGCTAATGTTGCTAAAGGGGTGAATACGATAACGAAACAGAGATCACAAACAATGGAAAATATGGAGAAATTGTTATTGGTGTGGATAAACCAAAAACTGCTAGAGGTGATAGTGTTGTGCAATCCATCATATGTGAAAAGCAAGGCTGTTGCATGCCGATCTTGTAAAGAAAATGCTTGGAACCAGTGTTGAGGTTTATGAACTTAAGGCCAGCAAAGGCTGGTTCGAAAACTTCAAGAAGCGAAGTGGCATACACAGTGTTGTAAGGCATGGTGAGGGTGCCAGTTCAGATAAAGATGGGGCTGAAAAATTTGTGCGTGAGTTTAAAGAATATGTAGAGGCAGAAGAATTTAAACCCTAACAAGTGTTTGTGACGAAACAGGCCTCTTTTGGAAGAAAATGCCAAGGAGGACCTACATCACGCAGGAGGAAAAGGCAATGTCAGGACACAAGCCTATGAAAGACAGGCTAACTCTTATGTTATGTGGGAACGCTAGTGGGATTTAAAAGTGAAGCCTTTACTGTATCACTCTGAAAATCCCAGTGTGTTCAGGAACACAGTGTTGACAAGGGTAAATTGTGTGTTTTTGGAAGTCTAATGCTAAGGCATGGGTCACTAGGAAATTTTCCTGGAATGGTTTAATCAAGTGTTTGGCCCCAGTGTGAAGAAATATCTATTGAGAATAAATTGCCACTTAATGCCTCCTGGTAATGGACAATGCTCCTGGTCATCCTCAAGACTTGGAAGACCAAATGCCAAAGGAATTCAGATTTGTAAAATTGAAGTTCTTGCCTCCTAACACCACTCCTCTCCTCCAGCCCATGGACCAGCAGGTCATTGCAAACTTCAAAACTGTACACCAAAGCAATGTTTCAAAGGTGCTTTGATGTAACCTCAGACACTAGATTGACCCTAAAAGAGTTCTGGAAGGCTCACTTGATATCTTCCATTGCATAGGCCTTATAGATAAAGCTTGGCAGGGAGTGACCTCCAGGACGATGAACTCTGCTTGGAGAAAGTTGTGGCCAGATTGTGTCCCAGAGAGGATTTTGAAGGGTTTGAAGCTAACCCTGATGAGCCTATGGAAGTTGTGGAAAGTATTGGGAATTGGGGACTTCTATGGGGTTGGAGTGAATGGAGAGGATGTGGAAGAGTTGGGGGAGGACCACAATGAAGATCTAACCACTGAAGAGCTGCAAGAGCTTGAGCTGCAACAACAACAAAACAGATCTGAGGAAATTGCTTCAGTGGAGGAAGAAAGATGTAAGGTGCCTTCTTCAGAGATTAAGGAGATTTGTGCAATGTGGAGTAGGGTGCAATCATTTGTGGAGGAACATCACCCTGACAAAGATGTTGCAATCCGTGCTGGCTACTTTTACAATGACAATTCCATGTCCCATTTTAGGGACATTTTAAAGAGCCGCCAGATACAGAGCTCTCTGGAGAGATATTTAGTGCTACAGGTGTGCAGTGAATCACAAGCTGGTCCTAGTGGGATTAAAAGACAAAGAAGGGAAGTGACCCAAGATGAGGACTTGGTACCTAGAGTCCTTATGGAGGGGATTCCCTTCCAAAATTAGGGTCTCTACCCTCTCCCCTCCTATCTCTCTTCCATCCAGCAACATCAGTCTTCAGTAAGGGTAAGTGCCACATTCATTTCATTCATTTGTGCATGTAAATCTATCTTTAAGGCCCCCCCAAATTTTTTTTTTCCAAACTTCTGGGTTTCTGGAACGGATTAATTGAATTTCCATTATTTCTTATGGGGAAAATAGTTTTGGTTTTCGCCGATTTTGGTTTTAGCCGATCCATCTGGAACGGATTAAAATTGAAAACCGAGGGATGACTGTAATTGACCTAAAATGGGAGTCAAAGTCGGCAAAATCGCTGATGCGTAAATATCGCTGACACATCAAAATTCGCGAGAGCATAATTTCGTCAATTTTCAATCAAATTTCGTATGTTTTGTTTTATTACCTTCAGAAAAAGATTCTCTACCATTTCATAAGAAAAAATAAGAATTTTTTTTTTTTTAAATTCTTGGACACTGGCACACCCCTTCTAAAAATGGCCTTGGACCCTGAAAGGGTTAATACTAAAATATGTAATTTAAACACTGCTTAATACTAAAATATGTAATTTAATCACTGCTTAATACTAAAATACATAAATACAAAAGAATTAGATGAAATACTGTAAATGCAAATTTAACCTCACTTTACACTTTGCTGAAAAGTCGAGTGCCTACTAGGATAGTGCTGAGAAGGAGGAGGAGGAAATGTTATTGTTTGGAAGGAGAGTCTTCTCTTTGATGGGGTAGTATAAAATAATTTAAACACTGCTTAATACTAAAATACATAAATACAAAAGAATTAAATGAAATAAATGCAAATTTACCTCACTTTACTTTGCTGAAAAGTTGAGTGCCTACTAGGATAGTGCTGAGAAGGGAGGAGGAAATGTTATTGTTTGGAAGGAGAGTCCCCTTCTATTTTCTGCCTTTTTTTTCCCCTAATTGGACCTGGTTGAAGCTCACCAGGTTTGACTTTTACTAAAAATCTGTCCAAAGAACTTTGCTTCTGCCTTCTCCTCAGGATGTTTCACAAATGTGACATTGTCTGATCATTCCAGACAATGCTATTACGGCTTGTTTGGGGTGATACTTCTCTGCAAAGTTTTTGACGTTCATCCATTTGGCAAAGATTTCCTTGATTAATGAAGTAGGGGCTTCCTCTATCTCCTCTTCCAAGCCTGAAAAAGAGTGCATCCATCTTAGTCTTGTGCTCCTCAAGTTCCTGCAGCTCCTCAGTGGTCAGCTCTTCCCTGTGCCCCTCCACTAACTCCTCCACATCACCACCACTCACATCCAGACCCATGGACCTGCCCAGAGAGACAATATCCTCCACTATAGACACAGCCTCAAAGCCCTCAAAGTCCCTTTCAGCCACTGCTTCGGGCCACAAATCCTCCAAGCAGAGTTCATTGTTCTGCATGAAACTTCCTGCCAGGCTTTGTCAGTTATGCAATGGGCGATAGTAAAATGATCTTTCCAAAACTCTCTCAGGGTTAACTCTGTGTCAGAGGTCACTTCAAAGCACCTCTGGAATAGTGCTTTAGTGTAGAGTTTCTTGAAATTACTGATGACCTGCTGATCCATGGGTTGAATGAGAGGAGTCGTTTTAGGGGGGAGAAACTTTACAGTGATGAAGTCACAATTAAAAACTTGTTGGGGAACAAAACCCTCAGCCTCCACAAATTTGTGACTCATTTTAACCAATACAAGTTTTAGCACATGAGTTGTATTCCAAACAAAGCTAGTATACCAAGCAAAATTTTTCGCGTCCAAACAGGACATATACCAAATTGGACTTATTCCAAAGCGGATGTATACCGAGGTACCATTACTTTTATTTTGTCAAATGTAGTATAGATGTCTATTTTAATTCTGTCACAACCCCTGAAATTTAGTCACTTTTGTTTTTAAATTACCTTCTGAAAATGTAGAAAATCTTTTGAAGGCTATTAATAACATAAAAAATTTGAAATTTTATGGAAAACTTATGGAATTATGAAGCAAAGTTGGTCTGGCCATAATTTACACATAAGCTATTTTGCCCAATTTGAATAATATTTTAAGCTAATTCCATTGTTCATTTTGAAACAGTTTTCAACTATTTTAAAAGTATGCCTTCTGCCCTATCAACTGAGTGCAAGAAACCACCAATTCAACTATCAGAACTATATAATATTCACACGTCAGTAATTTGGCCAATTTTACACAAAATTAAAAAAATCCAGTTCAAAATCCGAAATAAACACAGTAGGCATTCTAGTCACTAAAGAAACCCTTTTCCTTTGTTCATTAATCATATCCCTAGGCCTTTTCTATATAACACTTACCCTCCAGTGGGAGATGGCCGCGTGTTAAAGCAGACCTAGTAAAAACCTAAAAACAGACCAGGGGAAGAGTGGAGGGCCTATCCTTGCTCAGAAAAATTGCCAAAAAAATTAACATTTCCACCACTTTGAGGTCTATTTTGAGCTACAATACTTCTGGTCTGAATCTGATTGAAATAATTTGTTCTATTAATTGATACCAAGAAACAGGCAATAAAAACTATTCTAGAAAACACCTCAAAGCCAATATTTTAAATCAAACACTATGTCTGAGCTTTGCTTTTCCCATCATGTACTGCACAGGGTTGGATTTTTGTTTTATATTGTGCACATAGTAGGTAGTAGGTTGGTAGACAGCAACCACCCAGGGAGGTACTACCATCCTGCCAGGTGACTGTGAAACAAACCTGAAACTGTTTTACATGATGGTAGGATTGCTGGTGTCTTTTTTCTGTCTCATAAACATGCAAGATTTCAGGTACGTCTTGCTACTTCTACTTACACTTAGGTCACACTACGCAAACATGTACACGTTTATGTATACACACTCATCTGAGTTTTCTTTGATTTTATCTTAATAGTTCTTGTTCTTATTGCTTTTCCCTTTCATATCCATGGGGAAGTGGAATAAGAATCTTTCCTCCGTAAGCCATGCGTGTTGTAAAAGTCAACTAAAATGCCGGGAACAATGGGCTAGTAACCCTTTTCCTGTATAGCTTACTAAAAGAAGAAGAAGAAAACCGTCAAAGTGGAATGTTTGAATGTGCGTGGATGTTGTGCGAATGATAAGAAAGAGATGATTGTAGATGTTATGAATGAAAAGAAGCTGGATGTCCTGGCTTTAAGTGAGACAAAGCTGAAGGGGTAGGAGAGTTTCAGTGGGGAGAAATAAATGGGATTAGATCAGGGTTTCAAATAGAGTTAGAGCTAAAGAAGGAGTGGCAATAATGTTGAATAATCAGTTATGGCAGGTAAAGAAGGAATATAAATGTATAAATTCAAGGATTATGTGGAGTAAAATAAAGGTTGGATGTGAAAAGTGGGTTATAGTAAGTGTTTATGCACCTGGAGAAGAGAGAAGTGTAAGAGAGAGAGAGATTTTGGGAAATGTTGAGTGAGTGTGTGGGAGTTTTGAACCAAGTGAGAGAGTAATTGTGGTTGGGGATCTTAATGCTAAAGTGGGTAAAAATGTTGTGGATGGAGTAGTAGGTAAATTTGGGGTGCCAGGGTAAATGTAAATGGGGAACCATTAATTGAGCTATGTGTAGAAAGAGGTTTGGTAATAAGTAATACATATTTTATGAAAAAGAGGATAAATAAATATACAAGGTATGATATAGCACGTAAGGAAAGTAGTTTGTTGGATTATGTATTGGTGGATAAAAGGTTGATGAGTAGGCTTCAGGATGTACATGTTTATAGAGGGGCAACGGATATATCAGATCATTATTTGGTTGTAGCTACAGTTAGAGTAAAAGGTAGATGGGACAAAAAGAAAATGGCAACAACAAGTAAGAGAGAGGTAAAAGTGTATAAACTAAGGGAGGAGGAAGTTAGGGTGAGATATAAGCAACTATTGGCAGAAAGGTGGGCTAGTGCAAGTAGGAGTAGTGGGGGTTGAAGAGAGTTGGGATAGTTTTAAAATGCAGTATTAGAATGTGGGGCAGAAGTTTGTGGCTATAGGAGGGTGGGTGCAGGAGGAAAGAGGAGTGACTGGTGGAATGAAGAAGTAAAGGGTGTGATAAAAGAGAAAAAGGTAGCTTATGAGAGGTTTTTACAAAACAGAAGTGTTAATAGAAGAGCAGAGTATATGGAGAGTAAAAGAAAGGTGAAGAGAGTGGTGAGAGGTGCAAAAGAAGAGCGGATGAAAGATAGGGAGAGGCTCTGTCAAGAAATTTTGCTGTAAACAAGAAATTTTTGGAGTGAGATAAACAAGGTAAGAAAGCCTAGGGAACGAATGGATTTGTCAGTTAAAAACAGAGTAGGGGAGTTAGTAGATGGGGAGCTGGAGGTATTGGGTAGATGGCGGGAATATTTTGAGGAACTTTTAAATGTCGATGAAAAAGGGAGGCGGTAATTTCAAGTACTGGCCAGGAGGTACAACATCGTTTAGGAGTGAAGAAGAGCAGGATGTGAGTGTGGGGGAGGTGCGTGAGGCATTACGTAGAATGAAAGGGGTAAAGCAGCTGGAATTGACGGAATCATGACAGAAATGTTAAAAGCAGGGGGATATAGTGCTGGAGTGGTTGGTATTTTTGTTTAATAAATGTATGAAAGAGGGAAGGTACCTAGGGATTGGCAGAGAGCATGTATAGTTCCTTTATATAAAGGGAAGGGGATAAAAGAGAGTGTAAAAATTATAGGGGAATAAGTTTACTGAGTATACCAGGTAAAGTGTATGGCAGGGTTATTATTGAAAGAATTAGAGGTAAGACAGAGAGTAGGATTGCAGATGAGCAAGGAGGCTTTAGAGTGGGTAGGTTATGTGTAGATCAAGTGTTTACAGTGAAGCATATATGTGAACAGTATTTAGAAAAGGTAGAGAAGTTTTTATTGCATTTATGGATTTAGAAAAGGCATATGATAGAGTGGATAGGGGAGCAATGTGGCAAATGTTGCAAGTGTATGGAATAGGTAGTAAGTTACTGAAGGCTGTAAAGAGTTTTTATGAGGATAGTGAGGCTCAGGTTAGGGTGTGTAGGAGAGAGGAGATTACTTCCGGTAAAAGTAGGTCTTAGACAGGGATGTGTAATGTCACCATGGTTGTTTAATATATTTATAGATGGGGTTGTAAAGAAGTAAATGCTAGGGTGTTGGGGAGAGGGGTGGGATTAAATTATGGAGAATTAAATGCAAAATGGGAGTTGACACAGTTACTTTTTGCTGATGATACTGTGCTTATGGGAGATTCTAAAGAAAAGTTGCAAAGGTTAGTGGACGAGTTTGGGAGAGTGTGTAAACGTAGAAAGTTAAAAGTGAACATAGATAAGAGTAAGGTGATGAGGGTACCAAACGATTTAAATAAAGAAAAATTGGATATCACATTGGAGAGAGGGATTATGGAAGTAAATGTTTTCAGATATTTGGGAGTTGATGTGTCAGCGGATGGTTTTATGAAGGATGAGGTTAACCATAGAATTGATGAAGGAAAAAAGGTGAGTGGTGCATTGAGGTATCTGTGGAGACAAAAAACGTTATCCATGGAGGCAAAGAAGGGAATGTACGAAAGTATAGTGGTACCAACACTCTTATATGGGTGTGAAGCATGGGTTGCAAATGCTGCAGCGAGGAGGAGGCTGGAGGCAGTTGAGATGTCCTGTCTAAGGGCAATGTGTGGTGTAAATATTATGCAGAAAATTCGGAATGTGGAAATTAGGAGAAGGTGTGGAGTTACTAAAAGTATTTGTCAGAGGGCTGAAGAGGGGTTGTTGAGGTGGTTTGGTCATTTAGAGAGAATGGATCAAAGTAGAATGACTTGGAGAGCGTATAAATCTGTGGGGAAGGAAGGCGGGGTAGGGTCGTCCAAGAAAAGGTTGGAGGGAAGGGGTAAAGGAGGTTTTGTGGGCGAGGGCTTGGACTTCCAGCAAGCATGTGTGAGCGTGTTAGATAGGAGTGAATGGAGACGAATGGTTTTGGGACATGATCTGTTGGAGTGTGAGCAGGGTAACATTTTGTGAAGGGATTCAGGAAACCAGTTAATTGATTTAGTTGGACTTGAGTCCTGGAAATGGGAAGTACAATGCCTGCACTTTAAAGGAGGGGTCTGAGATAGTGACAGCTGGGAGGGACTTTTCTCAGCTGTCGTATCTGAGCTCCTCTGCAAAGACAGTGATTATGTATGAGTGTGGTGAAAGTGTTGAATGATGATGAAAGTATTTTCTTTTTGGGGATTTTCTTTCTTTTTGGGTCACCCTGCCTCGGTGGGAGACGGCCGACTTGTTGAAAAAAAAAAAAAAAAAAAAATTGTGCACATCCACCACATAGATCCATTCTCTCATGTCTTGGCCAAAATTTACAGCTCTCAGCATATTTGAGAGCACTGTGGCTAAAATGTATATCAACGTGAGCAACATCGGTCAGTAACATAGATCTACATTGAAAGGGCTGTTATTATTATTATTATTAATCTTTTTGTGTTATGGAATTTAGGTGTGTGTTGTAGAAGTGTGTTATGGAATTTAGGTGTGTGTTGTAGAAGTGTGTTATGGAATTTAGGTGTGTGTTGTAGAAGTGTGTTATGGAATTTAGGTGTGTTGTAGAAGTGTGTTATGGAATTTAGGTGTGTGTTGTAGAAGTGTGTTATGGAATTTAGGTGTTGTAGAAGTGTGTTATGGAATTTAGGTGTGTGTTGTAGAAGTGTGTTATGGAATTTAGGTGTGTGTTGTAGAAGTGTGTTATGGAATTTAGGTGTGTGTTGTAGAAGTGTGTTGAAATTAGGTGTGTGTTGTAGAAGTGTGTTATGGAATTTAGGTGTGTTGTAGAAGTGTGTTATGGAATTTAGGTGTGTTGTAGAAGTGTGTTATGGAATTTAGGTGTGTGTTGTAGAAGTGTGTTATGGAATTTAGGTGTGTTATAGAAGTGAAAATGAGTTTTAGACATGCAAGATGAGTTGGGAGTGTGGGTGCAGGTTGGAGCAATGAACTGATTCACCAGTGATATCACATTATACATCCTTATTTATGGATTCAAATATTTTTTTTCTTCTCTTCCAAATACAGTGGTACCTCGGTCAACGATGGTCCCCAAACTCACCCTTTTATGCAAGTTTATTTTTTTTAAATGCTTTTGTAAGTGTATTTTTGGGGGTCTAAAAGGACTAGTCTATTTTACATTATTCCTAATGGGGATAAATTCGTTTGGTAATGGCACTTGAACAGTATTCTGGAATGAAAAAAATATCATTAACCGAGGTACCACTGTACATTTGATTCCAGAAGGTAAATTAAACCTCATTTTACTGCAAAAATGAAAGGATTTATGCGTTTTGTACATACATTACACAAATACAAAAAGAATGAACATTTTGTACACAATACCATTTACAAACAGAGTGGTATTAACATTTTTATCAAGAAAAACTTACACTTAACTAGGAAATGGAGGACGCACTGACCAGCTTCCTCCATGATGGAGCAGAAGAGTGTACATGTGGAGTCTCAGCAAGCTATGTACAATATAAATAATAAAAAAATTGACAAGCACAATGTTCACATCATGATGGGATTTAAGCATTATTTAATACAGGGATAGTGGATAGAAAAAACAAGTAAAATAAACACACACTAGGATCAAATTACAAACTTTATCAAAAGGAAAACAGGTTCTCAACATATTTTCTAGCCAATAAAGGTACACAATGGTATAGAAATGATGGAACCTTCACACTTTATATACATCTAAATAAAATATTTAGTTATTATTATTGTTATTATTATGGACATTAAGTTATCTAACATAACTCTTTAGCTGTATAGTCAACTGTCCACTAGAAAAATCAGCACAATTCTGAGCAACAGAATGATTGTACACTATAAAATGTATAATTTGTGAGGGACCTTGAATACATATTCATGGCTCATCCCAAATATAAACGTATATAAAAAACGTTGGATTCTGACATTGCATGTATGCCAGAAATTTAATTCAATGTTTAAAAAATAATTATTTTTAATATAAAATATAATTCAAAGTACTGCCTACAAGAATTTTATATTTGCTTAAACATGTTATTAAAATTTAACAAATATTAGTGAGTATTCTCCTGTAATTATATAACACTTAAGTGTCAAATTTATGATCATCAAATAAATATTTAAGTGATGAAACATAAAACTGAAACTTGCATAAAGATTTCTACACTTCTTATAGAGCAAGCAATTAAATACCACCATTAACAGAGAAAATGATGGTTAAGCAGTCTTTCCCCAAACCGGGAATACAAACACACTACAGTGAGATAAGCTTACTCAAGACAGAAGGTGTGGGTTCTGCCTTCCTTGGTTTTTTTTTTTTTTCCACAAGATGCTGCCTACATATCTATGCTAGTTTTTCACTTTGGAACTAAAATGCATAGTTTTGTCTTGTGACAATGTCATTGTTCCACAAGTTTAGGATTTTCACCATTTCACTTCGACTTGCATGATTTAATGTCAGGATTTTCAGAACAAATACTACTCCACCAATTTCAATATATTACAATGGCTGAATTTCTTTCATCTGTGCTATAATCCCTGGTACAGGCAAGCAGTAAAGTGCAAAACATCCAGAAACAAACCATTTGCTGCTCTCTTGAAAACACACTACACTTTAACAAAACCACTTTACATAGCACTCTGGTAATTGTTATGTCAATCTGCTCTAATGGACAGACCCACACCCATAATGAACACAGCTAATGGATCCATATTTGTGAATTATCTATATTAAAAAAGTAAATAAAAATGACTTCTTTGGGTTGGGAATGTATTATCAATAAGAGAACATGTAGCTTTACAGGAGAAATTTCATTTACACAAGTAACATATTTTCCCTTTAGTAGAAATGCTAACAATGCTATGGGATTATTGTGATGGACAGCATGCTGGTTCCTCTTCACCGCCACCAGTTTTTATCTGAGTAGAAACTATCACCAAGGAGCCCATTTAATATTTCAACTTAAAATTTTTGATCTAGCAAGGAAGTGATACTAGTCTATGTGTATTAGAAGTTTAAGAACACCATTTGTCTATTTATACAAACAATTCTTCATAACTTCTAATGAGGGATTAAAAATTAGGAAACTGGGAAATCACAAAATTACTTATGACAAATATTTACATGTTTGCTAGGACAAGCTTCAAGAAATAGACAGTGTCCACCAAAAGCGTATCAATAGGTGTGACCCCTACAATGGAGTGCTAAAATTTATGAGTGACTAACTTCTAATGATACTGAAGAAGAATGGGGTAGATGAGAATGAAGCTATGCTTCATACTAATTAGAAGGGGAAATTTTTTTTGTGTGTTTTAACATGTTATTTATTTATAGATACAGGAGCAGGGGGTGCCCCTTCCTCTCTCTCCTTTTTTTTCCCCACTTGGCGGTTTCTGCACCATGTGTGTGCATTTTTGCAGCATGTGTGTGCACATGCATGTGTGAGTACCCCCTATTTGTGGTTCAGGGCCCATTAAGCTCCCCCCTGTGTGTGTGTGCAATGTGTGTACATATCTGTATATTTTGTGCGCACACGCATGTGTGTACTCACCTATTTGTGGTTGCAGGGGTCGAGACTCAGCTCCTGGCCCCGCCTTTTTATGATCGCTACTAGGTCCTCTCCCCCCCCCTCCGTGAGCTTTTAGCATCCCGTCTTAAAGCTATATGGTTCCTGCCCCCACTACCCGTGTGTGTGTGTGTGTGTACACCCAGTTGTGGTTGAGGGCCAGGGGGTGTGTGTGTGCAATGTGTGTATGTATGGGTATGTATGTGTGTGCAAGTGTGTGATATGTGTGTGTGTGTGCATGTGTGTGTGTGTGTGCATTTTGTGTGTGCATGTGTGTGTGCATGTGTGTGTGTGTGTGTGTGTGTGTGTGTGTGTGTGTGTGTGTGTGTGTGTGTGTGTGTGTGTGTGTGTGTGTGTGTGTGTGTGTGTGTGTGTGTGTTTTGGGGTGTGTGTGTGTGTGTGTGTTGGTGTGTGTGTGTGTGCATGTGTGTGTGTGTGCATTTTGTGTGTGTGCATTTTTTGTGTGCATGTGTGTGCATGTGTGCATGTGTGTTGCATTTTTGTGCATTTTTGTGTGCATGTGTGTGCATGTGTGTGTGCATGTGTGTGTGCATGTGTGTGTGCTTTTGTGTGTTGTGTGTGCATGTGTGTGTGCATGTGTGTGTGCATGTGTGTGGTTGTGTTTTGTGCATGCATGAATATTTCATGACATGCCCCCACTTCATGTGTCCCTATTTGCATGCATGCACAGAAACATACACAAATGCTGACCCATTTTTGGGATGTGTGCATGTGAATATCTATTTGTGATGTGCAAATGTAAACCTATTTGGATTTTCGGATGTGTACACACACAGCCAAAAGACATATGAAGGAAAGACTGCATCACA
>WNWK01035283.1:0-19880 GCA_009830355.1 Cherax destructor | reverse complement strand
GATAAACAAAAAACCCACCTAAACCAATATTAACTCAAAAAAAACCCCAAAAAATTATAAAGAAACCCCAATCCCAGGCCCCCCCCCCCACTCTTCAAAGACCAAAATTTCTCACTGTTAGAACATCCCCCTTTACTACTGTGCAACCTACATGTACAGAACATCCACACTTACTACGTGCAACCTACATGTACAGAACATCCACACTTACTACTGTGCAACCTACATGTACAGAACATCCACACTTACTACTGTGCAACCTACATGTACAGAACCATAAATTCCAATATTAACCCTGAACTAAAACGCTTTCTTGATAGTTGTGACAGGACTCATAGGCACAAACCAGACACAAAAATCTCTATGACATTCCACGTGTCCGGCTAAATCTATACAAACGTTCAATGTACATTAAAGGGCCTAAAATCTGGAACTCCCTACCTGAAAACTCCAAAACTGCAGACTCAGCCACCATTTTCAACACTATCATCAAAAATCATCTTATCTCACTAACACACCCCACCATCACCTATATACATACATGAAAACCACCATTCATTATACAACGCACACATCCTCCTATCTACACCTACACTGACCCAAAGGACAAACATAAAATCCCGAAATACGGGGGGCCACTAGCACGTTGGGGACAAACAAATTAAAAATGCCGTCCCAGTCAAAGGGGGTTCCAAAAACCCCCGGGTGTCTTCAAGCAGGCACCTAAAGTCAGTCCCGACCAGTAATAGTAAAGAGAGAGTGAATAGTGGAGGAAGTAGAAAGTCCAGTATTTTTCCCTTCAGTGTTCATTTGTTTTTTTTTTTAAGATTTCCCACTTCTCCCCCCATTACTTTTTTTTCCCTTTAATATTTCCTCTACTATTATTCTACAACTACTACTTCCTCTACTATTATTAAAACATACTGGTTACTATTATACAATCACATCCTCCACCACCGCCACTACTAAGACTACTACTACTACTACCCCGCGCCCCCCATTCTTTTCCCCCTTCCCTGTCTCTCTCACCCAGTTGTGATTTGACAATGGTTCGGATTTTAAATTTTTTTGGAAAGAGCATTCGCCGCCGGGAATCGCACTGAGTGGTTCTCTTTTTGGGAGACCGGGCCAACGAGGGTTATGATTTTCACAAGATGGCGACTGGAGGAAGGGGGGGGATCAACACCGTGTGTGTTGAAGGTTGGGGGGACGGTCCCCGAAACCCGAAGTTTTGTTGCCTATTACCCGTGATTTTTTGGGGCTTGAATTTGGGGGGAAAAGGGCATAGCGCTGAAGGGGCGCACAGAATTTTCATCAAGTTTCAGACGGGGGAAAAAGAGTTTTGGACATTTTCCGACAAACTGATGGGATCAACGCGGGCCTGGAGGCCGGGGGAGAGATGTATCAAGATATTACACCTATATTCGAGCCAAAAAAGTGCCATTTGAATTTTTGGGATGGGGATATTGACAGTTTTCAAAATTTGGAGTGGTGATGGGGGCGGATAAAGGAAAGAGGGAAAATTACGCAGGATTACGGGAAGGGGTCATTTCCCCCTCAAAAATTTGACGGGGGGGGATCCCCATTTTTGCAAGATCCCAGAGATTTTCTTGGCTCACCGAGAAGAGCCCCCTTTAGAGCCTGAGTTGGGCAGTGGAGTTGGGGAGTTGCCGGGGAGGGGGGGATTACATCACATGGGGGGGGAACCTAACCTGGTGGTGCAGGATGTGGTGGCTGTGGTTAAAGGCAGGACGAACAGGGAAAATGGGCATGGTTTGTAGTGATTCACGAAAAAGGCCTGTGGGTGGGTCCATGAGGACGGATCACACCTGCACAGAAAGTTTGTAAAAAGTCATGGGTAGTTTCCCCAAGGGTAAGGGGGGGGCGGAAGAGAAGGGTTAAACGTGGTCGGTGTAAGGGAAGGGGGAAAGGGGGAGCACCAAAACCAGAGGTATCGAGGAAAAACCCCCATGTTATCTTCAGAATTTTTAAAAAATGTTTTAACGGGCCAAAAAACGACGTTGGCTTGAGGTGACTATGCGACTTTTTTTAGGTAGATATTTGTTTTATACAAGAACATAATTTCAGGGGGGAGGGAATTGTGTTTAAGGGGCAGGTTTGCAGGTGATTCAGGGAAATTAAAGGGGCTGCTGTGGCATGCGGAGGTCAGCCTTTTTTGTATTTGCGGGGGGGACGGGTGAGGAGGGTGGGGGGTGAGGGTGGATGGGAGACTTACTTTTTTGGGGGGGAAATGTGGGCAAAGCCGTGTATTAGGAAGATTATAAAAAAATGGGCGGGAAAGGGGGAATTTTTGGGGGAAAAGGGGGATTACAGAGGAATTTGGGGGGTCAACTGGGGGAAATTGTTAAAAAGGGGCGGGAATTTGGGGATGGATGAGAGGGGTATTTGAAAGAGCGTCTGAAAAACTGAAAAATTTTGAGCTTTTTAAAAGGACAGGGCCAAGGGGGGGGACTAGAGGAGGTCTTGGGGGAGACAGGCCATGGGGCCTGTGTTCTCCTTTTGGTTTAAGAAGAGGCAGGGGGACACAACCCATGATGATGTTGGAGGTCTGTGGGGGAGTTGGGAGGGTATAGGGAAGGAAAATTGCTCCGCACTACTGAGGGAATAAGTAACTATGCAGATCACTGGGAAAAAAGAGTACTTGCAGGAGGAAGGGGGGGGGGAGAGGGACAGGACAGTAGTGGGGGGAGGGGATTATTTTATTGTTAGTAACCCCCACGGGAAAAAAAAAGGGGGGGCGAGATTGGGGGAGGAAGAGGTAGGGGAGGCAGTGCAGGGTTTGAGAAAGGGGGAAGGGCCCCGGGGGTTTTTGGGGAACCCCCTCCCTAATGATTTCATGTTAAAAATTTGGGGGGACCCCAAAAAGGATTGTTTAGTTAAAGTATTAAATTTGGGGGAAAAAAAATGGGGGGGTTTTTGGGGGAGCATGCAGAACACTGGGGTTATAGTTTTGGTGAAAAAAAAAGAGGAATGTAGGACGATGAAGGATTATAGATTTATAACATTAATGTGTCGGATTATAAGATTTTTCGAAAAGGACTAGGTAAAGGCTTAAGAAAGTGGGGGGAAGGGTTTTTACAAAAGGGACAATGTGGAACCCAGGTAGAAGCAGGGGTGGGGTCATGGTCAAAGGGGGGTTTTTTTTGGGGAGAGGGTGAAGGGGGGGGGTGTTGAGTATCGATTGGAGTGGGCTTATGATAGTTTTGGGGGGGGAGTATGTTGTATGATATAAAGGAGGAGGCAGGGTTTTGGGAATGAATTAGTGGGGTGGGTAGAGACTCTGTATGCGAGACCCAAAAAGGGTTGGGGTACAGAAAAATTTTTGGGGAAAATTTGGGGAAAGGAGGTGCCCATGGATAAGGGCTTAAAAAAAGGGGTGCCCCTTGTCCCAGGTAAAATTTTGGGTTTTTCCGGAAGCCCCCCTTTTTTCGTTTAGTTTCAGGGGGGAAGGGGGTTAGGGAGGGAAAGGGGGTGTAGGGTTTTTTGGGGTTTTTGGGGGTGATAATACTGTACTAGTGGGGGTGTAGAGGATTTTGTGAATGTGGGGCGTTTTGTAGAGTTTTTTGGGGAAAGGGTTTTCGGGGAAAGAAAGTAAACTATGCGAAATCTAAATTGTTGGAGGGGAGGTAGGTGGGTGGGGGGGGCTTGGGGAGGGCAGGGGTGGGCAATAGTGGAACAGGTGAAGATTTGGGGTGGTGTACCGGGCAGACCCGGTGGAGGCCGGGGCGGAAAAAGCAGAGGTGGAAAAGGGAGGCTATTAAGGTATGGGTGGATGGCAGCCGGGGGGCGTCACATCATTATGCATCAGAGGGTGGGATCGTTAATTAAATTTTGTGTTTAGTAAACGGGGGGGATGGGGGGTTTTCCCCCATTATTTTTGAGGAGGAAGGAATTTTTAAAAAGGGCTTTTTGTTAAAAAATGGGGTTATGGGAGGGCTTTGGGTTGGGAATGGTAATGACGAGGGAAAGTCAAGGGGGTTTTGGGGGGGTTTTTCCCTTTTGCGGGTTCGTGTGTTTCATTAAGGGGAGATAATTTTGGGGGGGGGGGGAATGGGGGGGAGGGGTTTGGGTTTTGGGGAAAATGTCGGGGGAAAGGGGGGGGAAAGGGGGAAAAAGATCTGAGGAGTGGGGAAGGAATGTTGAGGCGAATCCCGGTAGTTGGGGGCCGAAGAGGATCACTGCGAGTCTCCTGGGGAGGGGAGGGGTGAAAGGGGGGGCCGATGGGGCAAAAGGGGGTACCCTTTTTTGATTTGATGGGTTTGGGGGAAAAGGGGGGAAGAAAAAGGGGGGAAACCCCCCGTACCCCGGGGAAATTTTTTTATAGGTTTTTAATGGGGATCGTTTTATCGAAGGCAATTTTGTTCCGTATGGGGATAGGGGGGGGGGTGTGTGATAGATGAGGGGAGGAGGGGGAAGATATCATGCGGTGTATTTTTTACCTTTATTGAAAGTTGTGCGGGAAAGGTTTGGGAAGGTGTTAAAGGGTGGGGGGGGAGGGCTTTCAACAAGGGCCTTGAGCTTTGATGTGGGGGGGGGGAGGGGGGGGTGAGACGGGGGGGGCTTTTACCTAGTGGCAGACTACTAGGGGGGTGTCATGGGGGGAAAAAAAGGGGGGGGGCGGGGGGTGAGAGTCAAGGCTTTGGCTGCTGTGTTTTAAAGGGGGAAAAGAGAAATAGGGATCTTTATGGTCGGAGGTGGGGTTCAGTTTTTCTGTGGGTTATAGGGGGTTGGCGGGGTAATTTTTTAGAGTTGAGGGGGGGGGTTTAAAAAAGGGGGGGGGGCAACAGGGGGGGGGTATACATGGTGGGGAAGGACAAGGGTTGAAGGGGAGGGGGTGGGTGAGGTGGACTCAGCGGGCATATGACACATGACTGGAATGGATGTGTGTGGTATGACGGGGAGACGGTGAGGGGAAAAAACCATGGAGTAAAGGTGTCAGGGTAACCATAGTGGTTTTCTTCATAACCTACTGGACTGGTGATGTATAGTTAGGGAGAAAAATTCCCTTTTTCTGTGTTTATATAGGGGGTTTTTTAAATTTTTTTTTTTATAAAATTTTGGGGGGAAAAATGGGGTTTTTTCCCAAAAAGTTGTATGTAACTTGGTTTTAGATGGGTTTTCATGTTCCCCTTTTTTTTCCTTACTGTTTTTGGACGGCAGTTTTTGGGGGATTTTGTGTTGTAAAATGTCTACCTTTGTTAATTGTGTTTGTGTAAATATTAATTTTTTATTTTTCATGATCTATCCCCATATAAAATAATCACCTTTTTGGGGAAAAAAAATCATTTTTTTACCTGTGTTTTTATATTGTATAAACAAGTTTTGTTTTGGGGATGAGTCATATGTTCTGTGCTATTGTTTTATTTTTCACTGGGAATATGTATGTTTTTGCTTCCTTTTTAAATTAATTATTAGTTAATGATCAACAGTGTGTGTAGTTTTGTAGGGGATTTGGGGTGTTAGTATAATTATTATATTGTTAAAAATTGGGGGGGGTTTATATTGTCTTCAATTTTGTAATGTAATAAAAAAATTTATTGGGGGGGGTCTGGGGGTTTACAGACGTGTGAATAATAAGGAATTTTTGGGGGGGGGCTTTTTTAGTATATTTTTTTATACTGTCATTTACGTCATTTATGGCTGTTTGTGATTTATGTCCTTCGGGATTTTTTTACAAATTTTTTTTTTTCCTTTTTCATGGATGGAAAGCATTATGATAATTTTTTTTTTGGGTTTCCCGCATTTTTTTGGGGTTTAAAAATTTTTTAAGTGGGGAAATTTTTTAACCTTTTTTTTTTTCCCAACACAGTTAGTGCTTTTATTTTAAGTTATCACTCTTCTTCTGTTCTGTATTGTCATGTTTTTTTAAATTTGGGGTTTTTTTAATAAAAAAAAAAAATTTTTTTTAGAAACAGTAGTCCCTTTAAAAAATTTCAATTTTGAGAAGAGTCTACGTTTCAGCCGTCGATTTAGCCTAATAATTTTTTAAAAATATTTAAGAATTGAGATCAAGAATTTAAGATATTGAAAGTTTTTAAAAAGGGGGGCTTTTAACTGCAGTTTATTTGTCTTAAAAACAAGATTGGCATTATAATTTTAAAAAAAATAAGAAAGGGTTTTAGTTATTCTGATGAAGTCTTGGCAGCTACGGTGAAAACTCTGTTCCACGGAGACTGCTCCCATTCTGTTCCTCATCCTCTTTCTGACATAGAGATGTTAAAAAAGCCCCTTTTTCCCTTTTGGGACCCCGGTTCTGAATTGACCCCCATTGAAGCACTGCAAGACCCCAGGACATAAAAAAATTTCCCAATGACCACTAAAAATAATATGAAGTTCAATAAAGAAAAAGTTCAATTATTCAGATATAAAAACTTGAGGAAACTAAAACTGTACAGGGTATACAAAAAATTCAACACAATACAGCAAAAGTAATGTGAAGGACCTAATGATAATGCAGAAGATCTCCCTTCAAAGGGGCCCAACAAAAAATAACTCCCGCATCTGCTAAAAACGATAGGATGGATAAAAAAACCCTTTCCAAAACGGGGGGCCCCCAAGCCCATGATGATTCTCTTTCAAATCACTTGTTCTCTCTAGGCTAATCTCTGTAACCTTTATGGCAGGCGACATTGCTGCCTTCCCCATACATAAAAAAGAAAAGGGCCCCCCAAATTACGGGAACAGTTAAAGGGCCCCTTGTTTTTTTCCAACGCAGGGAGAAAACATGATAATAAACATTGGAAAATCCTAGGGGTTGTATCAAACTTGCACACAAAATCCTCCCTATGAAAGAAAAAATCTCGGGGGGATGCAACTTCCCCCCCAAAGAAAAGCCACTGAAAACAACAAAAAAGTGTGGGGGGCCCGTTTCAACCCCCCGCATACATAAGGGGGTTTCCAATAGACCCCTGGCTTTCCAAGAAGGCCGGGGCAGGACCAAATCAGTACCTAGCCCCCTGGGTTGTACGTCAGTTTGGGGGGCCAGCATAACAGCCTAGTTGATCAGCCCTGATCCATGACAGGCCTGGTCCAGCCCCCGCCGGGGGGGCGTTGCCCCCCAAACCCTCCCGATAAACCCGGTAATTTTGGGAGTTTTTTAGCAATATTTTGGGGGAGGGAAAAACTTATTTAATTATTTTAAATGGACAAAAACGAAAAATCTAATTTTTTTCAAATTGTCCCCCCTTTTTGGGAAAAAAATACCAAACTGCCTTTGGGAAAGAAAAAAAGGGACACCACTTTGTGAAGGTCCGGAATTTTTCGAAAATTTCTCCTTTTTTCACAGTCTAAAGTCTTCAAAACTACAATTCCATCCACTTCGTAAAAAATTTTTGGACCTGGGGCAATTGTGACCAATTATTTATATCTAAAAAAATTTAAGCTTCTTGAAGCTATGATGGGAATGGAATCAAGTTTACTATTGATCCGGGGGGAATTTATACCACCTCAGGGTTTTTTTTAATCATTTGTATATTAAAAACCCGGGGTTTAATACCAGTAGGGGGCCCAATATTCAACCCCTATTATTCCCAGTAACTGGGAGTGGCTCACGGTTAAATTTTTTAAACCTAGGAACTGGGAAAAAAACTGGGGGGTTTATTTTCTGGAATTAAAAGGCTAAAGGGAACACTTCTATTGCAGGAAAGTGGGAATGAGCTGGGGGATTCTCACCTGGAGCTGCCAACAAGCAATGACATCTGCGTTTTATTTTTTGCTGGATCAGGTAATGTTGCCATTGTTTTGGGTTTGGGGCACAGGTGTGTGAGGCAGAGTGGAGAGTGCCTGGGGTTTCAACAAGTGTGGGGCAAAATTTCCAGAGTTCCGGGGATACAACAGGTTATTAATTTTTTCCAGGACATGTCATTGAACCTAGGGCCCGTTTAAGGGGGTGGTAACGAAAACTTGAAATGTTTTGGCCCCCCCGGGGAAAAACCCGGGCCCCCCGTGCGGGGAACAAGAGCGCTAGCCACCCTCCAGGGGGGTAGGTGTGTGGGGATGGCCAGAGTGCCTGGGTATTCAACGGTGTGTGAGGCAGAGTGGCCAGAGTGCCTGGGATACAACAAGTGTGTGAGGCAAGTGGCCAAAGTGCCTGGGAACAACAGGTGTGTGAATTCTCGGGTATGACTGTCATTGTGAACCTTTTGTAAACAGCTGCATGTCATTTCAAAACTCACACACACATGTATAACGTCTCATCTATCATCTACCACATATCATCTCCAGCACTGAGGCAATGACACCATTTTGACGGCGGCAGCGGCTGCTCTGCTGCTGCTCTATTGCTGCTCTCCACTGCTGCTCTGCTGCTGCTCTACTGCTGCTCTGCTGCTGCTCTGCTGCTGCTCTATTGCTGCTCTACCGCTGCTCTGCTGCTGCTCTTCTGCTGCTCTACTGCTGCTCTGCTGCTGCTCTGCTGCTGCTCTGCTGCTGCTCTGCTGCTGCTCACCGCCGCTCCGCTGCTGCTTCTACTGCTGCTCTGCTGCGCATATTGCTGCTCTACTGCTGCTCTGCTGCTGATCTGCTGCTGCTCTACTGCTGCCTCGCTGCTGCTCTGCTGCCTGCTCTACTCGCCTGCTGCTCGCTGCTGCTCTACTGCTTCTCTGCTGCCGCTCCTGCTGCTGCTCTACCTGCTGCTCACTGCTGCCTGCTGCTGCTCTGCTGCTGCCTGCTGCTGCTCTACTGCTGCTGCTCTGCTGCTGCTCTACTGCTTCTCTGCTGCTGCTCTGCTGCTGCTCTACTGCTGCCTCCGCTGCTCTGCTGCTGCTCTACTGCTGCCTGCTGCTGCCTGCTGCCTCACCTGCCGCTGCCCTGCTCCGCTGCTGCTCCACTCTGCCTGCTGCCGCTCCGCCGCTGCTCACTGCTGCCCGCTGCTGCCTGCTGCCTGCTACTTGCCTGCTCCCGCTGCTCTGATGCGCTCTGCTGCTGCTCACTGCTGCTCCGCTGCGCCCTGCCGCCCTTCCTGCCGCCCACTACTGCCTCACCGCGCTCCAATGCTGCTCTGCTACCGCTCTGCTGGTGCTCTGCTACGCTCTACTGCTGCCTGCTACGCTCTACGCTGCTGCTCTACTGCTGCTCTTCTGCTGCCTGCTGCTGCCCTACCTGCTGCCCTGCTGCCGCTCCTGCTGCCGCTCTTCTGCTGCTCTAGTGATGCCTGCTGCTGCGGCTGCGTCTCTGCTGGTGCTCTGTTGCTGCCTGCTGCTGCTCTACTGCTGCTCTGCTACTGCCCTGCTGCTGCTCTGCTACCGCTCCGCGCTGCTCTGTTGCTTCCTCACCGCCGCTCGCTACCGCTCCACTGTTGCTGCTCACTGCTGCTCTACTGCTGCCGCTGCTGCTGCCGCTCCACTGCCGCTCTGCTGCTGCTCTGCTGCTGCTGCTCACGGCTTTTCTACTGCTGCCTCGCTGCTGCTGCTGCTCTACTGCCTGCTCTGCTGCCGCTGCCGCGACCTGCTGCCCTGCTGCTGCCGCGACCGCCGCCTCGCGCCGCCTCCACCGCCGCTCGCTACCGCCCCACCGCTGCCTGCCTACTGCTGCTCTACCGCTGCCCGCCGCTGCCCCACCGCTGCTCTGCTGCCGCTCACCGCCTGTTCTGCTGCTGCTCTACCGCCGCTCCGCTGCCGCTGTTGCCTGCTGCTCTGCTGCCATACCGCCGCTGCCATACCGCGGCTGCCGCTCCGCTGCTGCTTCTGCCCGCTGTTGCTGCTGCCTGGCTGTTTTGCTGTTGCTGCTGCTCTGCTGCCTGCTGCGCGCTGCTACGCTCTACCGCTGCCTGCTGCTCCTGTTGCTGATGTTGCTGCTGCACTGTTGTTCTGATGTATTGTTGTTAACATACTTAGCGGCATAGTCTTAATATAATAATAATAATAATAATAATAATAATAATAATAATAATAATAATAGTAATAATAATAATAATAATTGTAATAATAATAATAATAATAATAATAATAATAATAATAATAATAATAATAATAATAATAATAATAACTACAAGAATGCCATGAGCCTCAGGATAGGGTGTGTAGAGGAGGTAGATTATTTCCCAGTAGAAGTAGACCTTGGACGGGGATGTGACGTCACCATGGTTGTTTAATATATTATTGACGGTCTTGTAAAACAAGTGAATGTTAGTGTGTTGTGGAGAATCTAACAAAGTGGTAGTTGTCCACTTGATTTTCGTTGATGACATTGTGGTTTTGGGAGATTCTGAAGATACGGTGCAAAGGATGGTGGACGAATTTGGAAGGATATGTAAAAAATGAAATTGAAAGTGAATGTACAAGGTAATGAGTGTAACCAAAAAGAAAGATAATGAAAGATTGGATATCAGATGGGAAGGAGTATGGGAGAAGTGAATGTGTCCAGATATCTGGGAGTAAACTTGTCAGTAGATGGGTCTATGAATAGCGAGGTGAACCATAGAACTGACAAGGTGGGTGGTACATTAAGGCACCTGAGGAGACAAAGAACGTCATCCAGGGAGACAAAAAGGGGAATGTATATGGGTGTGAAGCATGGGTTGTAAATGTTATAGCAAGGAGGAGGCAGCGCAGATGTCGTGTCTCAGGGTAATGTAAATATCACACATAGAATTCGTAGTTTGGAGATTACGAGGAGGTGCGGGATTGCTGAAAGTATTATCCAAAGGGATGAGGAGGGGTTGAGGTGATGACTAGGGGTTGAGGTGATGAGGAGGGGTTGAGGTGATGAGGAGGGGTTGAGGTGATGAGGAGGGGTTGAGGTGATGAGGAGGGGTTGAGGTGATGAGGAGGGGTTGAGGTGATGAGGAGGGTTGAGGTGATGAGGAGGGGTTGAGGTGATGAGGAAGGGTTGAGGTGATGAGGAGGGGTTGAGGTGATGAGGAGGGGTTGAGGTGATGAGGAGGGGTTGAGGTGATTTGGACATTTAGAGACGATGAAACAAAATAGGATGATTTGCAAGGTGTATAAATCTGTAGTGAAGGGAAGGCAGGGTACGGGTTACCCAGGAAAAGAATGGAGGGAGTGGGTAAAGGAGGTTTTGTAAGCCAAGGGCTTGGACACTTACGAGGCGAGTGTGAGCCTGTTAGATAGGAGTGAGTGGAGGCAAATGGCTTTTATGACTTATGAATGTTGGAGAATGAGCAAGGTAAGTTACGAAGGAATTCAGGAAACTGGCTAGTCGGACTTAAGCCCAGGAAGTGGGAAGTACAGGGCATGCACCTGAGGGAGGGCAGGCACCATAACTCATCACTCTCTTGCCCTCTGGCAAGACAGTGATAAGGTGAGTGATAGTGAAAGTGTTTCTTCTTTTTTCAGCTCACGCTGTTTCGTGGATGAGCTAAAAATGTTAAAGAAAATAATGACCGAAGAAAACTGGAAGAAAGTGATACTAAAGTTGAGGTAATGAGATAAAATAGAATAATGACTAGGTGCTGTATAACCCAGGTGTTGTATAAGCCAGGTGCTGTATAACCCAGGTGCTGTATAACCCAGGTGCTGTATAAGCCAGGTGCTGTATAACCCAGGTGCAGTATAAGCCAGGTGCTGTATAACCCAGGTGCTGTATAACCCAGGTGCTGTATAACCCAGATGCTGTATAAGCCAGGTGCTATATAAGCCAGGTGCTGTATAAGCCAGAGGCTGTATAACCCAGGTGCTGTATAACCCAGGTGCTGTATAACCCAGGTGCTGTATAAACCAGGTGCTGTATAACCCAGATGCTGTATAAGCCAGGTGCTATATAAGCCAGGTGCTGTATAAGCCAGGGGCTGTATAACCCAGGTGCTGTATAACCCAGGTGCTGTATAACCCAGGTGCTGTATAACCCAGGTGCTGTATAACCCAGGTGCTGTATAACCCAGGTGCTGTATAACCCAGGTGCTGTATAACCCAGATGCTGTATAAGCCAGGTGCTGTATAACCCAGGTGCTGTATAAGTCAGGGGCTGTATAACCCAGGTGCTGTATAACCCAGGTGCTGTATAACCCAGGTGCTGTATAACACAGGTGCTGTATAAGCCAGGTGCTGTATAACCCATGTGCTGTATAAGCAAGGTGCTGTATAAGCCAGGTGCTGTATAACCCAGGTGCTGTATAACCCAGGTGCTGTATAACCCAGGTGCTGTATACCCCAGGTGCTGTATAACCCAGGTGCTGTATAACACAGGTGCTGTATAAGCCAGGTGCTATATAAGCCAGGTGCTGTATAAGCCAGGGGCTGTATAACCCAGGTGCTGTATAACCCAGGTGCTGTATAACCCAGGTGCTGTATAACCCATGTGCTGTATAACCCATGTGCTGTATAAGCCAGGTGCTGTATAACCCAGGTGCTGTATAACCCAGGTGCTGTATAACCCAGGTGCTGTATAACCCAGGTGCTGTATAACCCAGGTGCTGTATAACCCAGGTGCTGTATAACCCAGATGCTGTATAAGCCAGGTGCTATATAAGCCAGGTGCTGTATAAGCCAGGGGCTGTATAACCCAGGTGCTGTATAACCTATGTGCTGTATAACCCAGGTGCTGTATAACCCAGGTGCTGTATAACCCAGGTGCTGTATAACCCAGATGCTGTATAACCCAGGTGCTGTATAACCCAGGTGCTGTATAACCTAGGTGCTGTATAACTCAGGTGCTGTATAACCCAGGTGCTGTATAACCCAGATGCTGTATAACCCAGGTGCTGTATAACCCAGGTGCTGTACAACCCAGGTGCTGTATAACCCAGGTGCTGTATAACCCAGGTGCTGTATAACCCAGGTGTTGAATATCGCAGGTGTAGTATAACCCAGGTGCTGTATAACCCAGGTGTTGTATAAGCCAGGTGCTGCACAACTCAGGTGCTATATAACCCAGGTGCTGTATAACCCAGGTGCTGTATAACCCAGGTGCTGTATAAGCCAGGTGCTGTATAAGCCAGGTGGTTTATAAGCCAGGTGCTGTATAAGCCATGTGCTGTATAAGCCAGGTGCTGTATAACCCAGGTGTTGAATATCCCAGGTGCAGATAACCCAGGTGCTGTATAACCCAGGTGCTGTATAACCCAGGTGTTGTATAACCCAGATGCTGTATAAGCCAGGTGCTATATAAGCCAGGTGCTGTATAAGCCAGGGGCTGTATAACCCAGGTGCTGTATAAGCTATGTACTGTATAACCCAGGTGCTGTATAACCCAGGTGCTGTATAACCCAGATGCTGTATAAGCCAGGTGCTGTATAAGCCAGGTGCTGTATAACCCAGGTGCTGTATAACCCAGGTGCTGTATAACCCAGGTGCTGTATAACCCAGGTGCTGTATAACCCAGGTGCTGTATAACCCAGATGCTGTATAAGCCAGGTGCTATATAAGCCAGGTGCTGTATAAGCCAGGAGCTGTATAACCCAGGTGCTGTATAACCTATGTGCTGTATAACCCAGGTGCTGTATAACCCAGGTGCTGTATAACCCAGATGCTGTATAAACCCAGGTGCTGTATAACCCAGGTGCAGTATAACCCAGGTGCTGTATAAGCCAGGTGCTGTATAACTCAGTTGTACAACCCAGGCGCTGCGTTACTCTCGTGTTTATAGGCAGGCAGAGAGGGACGGCACAAGAAAGTGGTGGAGGGGTAATAATGGAGGTAGTAGTGGTAGTAGTAGTAGTGGAGTGAGTCATATTCTAGGAAAGGAGCATTGCAATGAAGCTGGCGGCCCATAGGGTAAGGATACAGAGAGGGAAAATGAAAATAAAATAAAGAAGGACAAATACAAGGCAAAAGAAAAGAAAGAAAACCCAGATGAGAAAGTAGAAAGAGGAGAAGGGGGAAGAGATAGAAGGGGAAGGAATAAGGTTAAGTCACGGGTGTTCTGAAGTTTGAAGCATTTAACAATGTAATGGGAGAGGAAAGCATCTACAGAGACAAAGCTAGGGCTAAGATTCATACAGGAAAGATGTGTATAAGGGAGGATTCAACCAGACGGCGACTGTGAAAGTTGGACGCATGGTAGACAGTTTTAGCAGAAGACCAATCAATAGGATGACTGTGATCTCTGACATGACAGAAAAGAGCATTATTAGTGTCGGTAAGCCTAACACTATTTTTGTGCTCCCTAAGTCTGTCAGAAAAAGATCGGCCAGTTTCTCCAAAGTACTGAAGAGGACAGGAGGAGCAAGAAATAGAGTAGACACCAGGAGAATCTATAGAGGGAGGGGAGGTATGAACTAGATTAGTGCGAAGAGTGTTAGTCTGGCGAAAGGTAAGTTTGATGTCTAAGGAACGGAGAGAGTTGTTGAGATTTGAGAGACCAGAGATGTAGGGAAGGCAGAGGACTGGAGAGTTCCCAGGAGTAGAGGGTTTAGGAGAGAAGAAAGTCCGTTTGGCACGAGAGAAAGCAGAGTCTATGAAATGGGAAGGGTAGCCCAGGCGGGAAAATGAATTATGAAGAGTGGAAATTTCTGCTTCAAGGAACTGAGGATCACAAATGCGGAGAGCACGGAGAAAGAGAGAGATAAGAACACTTTTCTTGACAGAGGAGGCATGATAAGAGAAGTAGTGAATGTACATGCCACTGTGCATAGGCTTGCGGTACACGGAAAAGGCAAAACCTGTAACTGAGCGGTGGACATGAACATCAAGGAAAGGAAGCAAAGAATTAGATTCCCAATCAGCTTTAAACTTAATGGAAGGGGCAAGATTATTAAGAGCATCAAGAAATGGTTGTAAGAGACTTGAGTCATGAGGCCAAAGAGCAAAGATGTCGTCTACATAGCGGAGCCAGAGTGAAGGACGTACATCAATAGTGGGAAGAAGGACAGTCTCGAAGTATTCCATGTAAAGATTAGCAAGAACAGGAGATAGAGGAGAGCCCATAGCGACACCAAAGGTTTGAGAATAATATTTACCTTAAAAAGAAAAGGAATTAGTCCACACAAAGGCGGATAAGATCAAGAAAGACATCAGTAGGTATAGGGAGATGAAGTAACCCTTCACTTGCCTTCTCTCTAAGAAAATTAAGGACATCATCCAGAGGGACATTAGTGAAGAGGGACTCGACATCAAGACTAAGCATCTTACAGGTCGGGAGAGAGCGAACCCGTTCGATGAAGTCTTGAGAGTGACGGAGGTGGGCAGGAGAAAAAGTACCAAGGAAGGGAGTGAGGGTTTTGGCTAGCCAGGAAGCAAGAGAATAAGAGACAGAACCTCTAGAAGATATGATGGGACGCAGAGGAATATCAGGTTTGTGAGTTTTGGGAAGGTCATAGAAATAGGGCAGAGAGGGACAGATGACACGAAAACGTTGAACAAGGTTAAAGTCAGAAGGACAGATGTCGGAGAGAGTCTTAAGTTTCTTGTTGAAAGTTCTCTTGATGCGATCAAGAGGGTTGGAAATGAGAGGAGTGTAGGTACGTGAGTCAGAGAGCAAGACATCGGCTTTACGGAGGTAATCCTCTCGATCGAGGATAACTACCGAATTACCTTTGTCAGAAGAGAGTATGACAATGTTAGTGTTGGATTTAAGAGCAGAAAGGGCAAGTTGATAGCGGCGAGGAAGGTGATGGTTCTTAGAAAACAGCCTATCAAGAGCAGGAAGGAGAACTCCACGAAAAGTGGATAAATCAGGAAGATTATTATTACGAGAGAAAGACTGACGAAAAGAATCAAAAGAGCTAATCATGTCAATACCAGCGCGAGGGGCAGGTGAAGTGGCAAAGGAAAGACCAAGCAGTTCAAGCTCATGTTGAGAGAGTGTAACAGAAGACAGATTAGTAACACAGTCGGTAAGGGAGAATTTGGACCAAGTACTATCTGAGATGAGACGTTGAAGTTTGTTCTGTAGTTTAGAAGAATGCATTTGTGAATTTAGGCGAGCAGTGTCAAAAGCGATGGTAGTGAGAAGGTTACAGAGATCTTGTGGAAGAGAAGCAAAGAGAGCATGTTGACGCTGACGGAGAGTAAAGAAGGCATCTTCAACCTGAGACTTAGTAGAAATAATGAGCTGTTGGAGTAGAAGACGGGCATGATCAGGAAAGGGAGTGCCCAGTGGGTTAGGTTTCAGGAAATGGGAGAAGGAAGGGGGTAGAACCTGCTCCGCAAGACAGTCATATAGAAAGAGAAGCTGATTTTTACGACGCCTGGTGGCAATAAGAACAGCCTCATAAGAATGAAAGAGGGGTTTAAAAGTAAGTAAGTAAGTACGTAAGTTTATTCAGGTATACACACATACATTTACATAGATTATCATACATAGCTGCATATGTGTAGAGAACCTAGGATAACCCAAAAAGTCAGACAGAATAAGACGCTTACCTGCGGGGTCCATAAATAACAAAAAAAGGCACAATACCGTGACTAGAACAATACACACACAAACTTCAGAACACCCGTGACCTAACCTGATTCCTTTCCCTTCCATCTCTTCCCCCTTCTCCTCTTTCTCCTTTCTCCTCTGGGTTTTCTTTTTTTCTTTTGCCTTGTATGTGTCCTTCTTTATTTTATTTTCATTTTCCCCCCTCTTTGTTGTTGTCCTTACCCTATGCGGGCCGCCAGCTTCATTGCAGTGCTCCTTTCCTAGAATATGACTCACTCCACTACTACCACTACCACTACTACCTCCATTATTACCCCTCCACCACTTTCATGTGCCCTCCCCTGTCTGCCTGCCTATAAATACCCCTTCCACCTGTCCTTTGTGTTAGTGTGACTTTGTAAATGGTCCAAGTCGGACCGAAACGTCGTCGTAAGCTCCTCTCTTCTATGTGCGGGTTGTGTGTGTCTCGTGTTTTATAATCCACATGTTGTATAATGCAGATAATGTATTATCCAGATAATGTATAACCCAGGTGCTGTATAACCCAGGTGTTGTATAACCCAGATAATGTATAACCCAGGTGCTGTATAACCCAGATAATGTATAACCCAGGTGCTGTATAACCTAGATAATGTATAACCCAGGTGCTGTATAATCCAGATAATGTATAACCTAGGTGCTGTATAACGCAGGTGCTGTATAACCCAGATAATGTATAACCCATATAATGTATAACGCAGGTGCTGTATAACCTAGATAATGTATAACCCAATGCTGTATAACCCAGATAATGTATAACCCAGGTGCTGTATAACCCCTGGTGCTGTATAACCCAGGTGCTGTGTAACCCAGGCACTGTGTTAGTTAGTTTGATATCTTTATTATGCACCCCATACCCATCCTGTGGGCGGTAGTCAAAAGATTACAGAGGTACATAATGGGTCCAGGGACTGGACCCCAAAGTTTTGATAGCTGAGCAAGTTACAAAGGTAATGAACTCACAAGTTACAAAGGTAATGAACTCACAAGTTACAAATGTAATGAACTCACAAGTTACAAAGGTAATGAACTCACAAGTTACAAAGGTAATGAACTCACAAGTTACAAAGGTAATGAACTCACAAGTTACAAAGGTAATGAACTCACAAGTTACAAAGGTAATGAACTCACAAGTTACAAAGGTAATGAACTCACAAGTTACAAAGGTAATGAACTCACAAGTTACAAAGGTAATAAGCTCACAAGTTACAAAGGTAATGAACTCACAAGTTACAAAGGTAATGAACTCACAAGTTACAAAGGTAATGAACTCACAAGTTACAAAGGTAATGAACTCACAAGTTACAAATGTAATGAACTCACAAGTTACAAAGGTAATGAACTCACAAGTTACAAAGGTAATGAACTCACAAGTTACAAAGGTAATGAACTCACAAGTTACAAAGGTAATGAACTCACAAGTTACAAAGGTAATAAGCTCACAAGTTACAAAGGTAATAAGCTCACAAGTTACAAAGGTAATGAACTCACAAGTTACAAAGGTAATGAACTCACAAGTTACAAAGGTAATGAAAACACAAGTTACAAATGTAATGAACTCACAAGTTACAAAGGTAATGAACTCACAAGTTACAAAGGCAATGAACTCACAAGTTACAGAGGTAATGAACTCACAAGTTACAAAGGTAATAAACTCACAAGTTACAAAGGTAATGAACTCACAAGTTACAAAGGTAATGAACTCACAGGTTACAAAGGTAATAAACTCACAAGTTACAAAGGTAATGAACTCACAAGTTACAAATGTAATGAACTCACAAGTTACAAAGGTAATGAACTCACAAGTTACAAAGGTAATGAACTCACAAGTTACAAAGGTAATGAACTCACAAGTTACAAAGGTAATGAACTCACAAGTTACAAAGGTAATGAACTCACAAGTTACAAAGGTAATGAACTCACAAGTTACAAAGGTAATGAACTCACAAGTTACAAAGGTAATAAGCTCACAAGTTACAAAGGTAATGAACTCACAAGTTACAAAGGTAATAAGCTCACAAGTTACAAAGGTAATGAACTCACAAGTTACAAATGTAATGAACTCACAAGTTACAAAGGTAATGAACTCACAAGTTACAAAGGTAATGAACTCACAAGTTACAAAGGTAATGAACTCACAAGTTACAAAGGTAATGAACTCACAAGTTACAAAGGTAATGAACTCACAAGTTACAAAGGTAATGAACTCACAAGTTACAAAGGTAATGAACTCACAAGTTACAAAGGTAATGAACTCACAAGTTACAAAGGTAATGAACTCACAAGTTACAAAGGTAATGAACTCACAGGTTACAAAGGTAATAAACTCACAAGTTACAAAGGTAATGAACTCACAAGTTACAAAGGTAATGAACTCACAAGTTACAAAGGTAATGAATCATGTAAGTAAATTTACTTACTTACGTTTATACATGGTTACAATCATGAACAAATTATAAAGTAATGAACAATTCACTAGTCTACACCCGGTCACAACTGTAATGAGTTCTTGGTGCAAATTTTAATTGTTGGGTCACACACACACACACACACACACATACATAAACACATATATATACACACACACACACACACACACACATACACATACACACACAAAACTAACACACACACACAGGCCCACACACACTCTTTCCCCCTGCTCCCTCCCCCCACCTCTCCCCCTCTCCCTTCCCTGAACCCCCTCTCTCACCCACCTCCTCCCCCTCTCCCTCTCCCATTCTCTCTCCAAATCTGCTTCTCCCTCCTTCACTCTCTCCTCATAATCCACCCTCTTTCCCCCTCCCCACCTCTCTTCCATTTCCCCACTGTCTTCAGTTTCTCCTCTCCCTCCCTCCACCCCCACACAAACACTCAGGCAATCACACCACAAAACAACCACACAGAAATACATAGTTTTTCACTCTGTGGCATCTTAAAAAAAAAATGGGGTCCCAGAGAGCAGGACGGAAAACTATGGGACTGGAGGATGAGTCTGCAAAGGAAGATTGGGCAGCAGAGCTCATGAAAAGGGAACATGAGTGGGGAAGGAAGCTAGAGGAGCTTAGCATGAAAATGGAGGAGAGGATAGCTGCAGAAAGCAAGATAATGGAGGAGAGGATAGCTGCAGAAAGCAGGAAGTGGGAGAAGCAAGTCACAACAGCAAAGGCTAAGATACAGAGATTAGAAGAAGAACTGAAAAAATTGAAACAGCCTAAAGAAATAAAAAGCAATGTGGATATGGTATCAGAAACTGTTACCTCAGTCACAAAGAAGAGGACTGTAGAGAACGGAGTGAAACTGTATGCAGAGGCCATATCAGACCATCGTGGAGCCCGAGAGAAAGAGAGGATCACATCAGGAACAATCGAGGGGAGTGTAGTAAAATGGAGAGCTAAGCTATACGTAGAAGCCCTAACAGACCACAGCAGTGCACAGGGAAAGTTAAGAAGGGAAAGCGACAGGCCACTGGGCCAAGGGATAATAGACAGTGAAGAGATTGAAGAAAGGAAAGCTGCAATGGAGGCAACTAAATCGAATCAGGGGTTACATAGGGATAG
>WNWK01035282.1:0-19881 GCA_009830355.1 Cherax destructor | reverse complement strand
AAAGGAAAAAATAAGGTCTTGGGGGGAATCTCTCCAAGAGAAAACCCCGCAATAATGGTTTCGTTAGATAAGTTTAGATTTAGAAAGGATATAGGAAAGTTTTGGGTTTTTGGAAATGGGGGTGTTGATGAGTGGAACAGTCTCCCTTTAGTGGGGTTATTGAAGCTAGGCCCTTTTGGGTGGGTTTTAAATTTGGGGTTGGAAAAATTCATGAGTGAGAGGGGTTGGATTTAGGGAAATTTTGCACTTTGAGTAAAAAAAATCAAATCTTATTTTTGGGTAGCAAAAAAGTTGGGGGGAACAAGTGTTCTGTTGGGGGGATGGAAGGGAAGGGGACCTGCCTAGTATGGGCCAACAGGCCGCTGCAGTGTTTTTTCTTATGTTCTTATGTTCTTGGGACCAGCTAGAAAGGCCCTTCTCATCTACCCGGGTTCATTTGGGGGTGGCTGAGCTGCCCCCCCGGGGATATAACCGGGGGAAGGCTGAGACGGGTATAAAACCCCAAGAGAAGTGAGGAAGGGGAGACATGGGGGCCCCAGGATGGATTCCGGGAACATGGACCGGGGAAAGGCGAGGGTCCCTTTGGGGAAGTGGGGAAGGGAGAATATCTGAGGCAGACAGATGGCCCTCCTGGACACAGGGACCTGGGAAAGACGAGGATATTTGATGGGGCAGCCCTTTGGGGAAAGGGAGAAATATTTGGGGGGACACAAATGGACCCAGGGAAAATGAACCTGGGATATAACCCAAGGGGGAAGGGAAAAAGGGGAGACATGGGGGGCCCACGGATGGATTCCGGGACACATGAACCTGGGAAAGGCGAGGATACGGGATTGATGAGGCAGCCCTTTGGGAAAGTGGTAAAGGGGAGAATATCTGAGGGGACACAGAGGGACCCTACACATGGACCGGGGAAAGGCGAGGATCCCTTTTGGGGAAGGGGGAAGGGAGAAAATCGGGAGGCGGACAGATGGACTCCTGGACACATGCACCTGGGAAAGACAAGGATACTGGTTGATGAGGAGCCCTTTGGGGGGAAGGGGGAAGGAGAATATCTGAGGGGACACAGATGGACCCTGAACACATGGACCTGGGGATAAAAAAAGGGAAGTGGGAAGGAAGAATCCCCCAATGGATTCCGACACAGGACCGGGAAAAGGGCGGGGGTTTTTAAAGGGGAACGAGAATATCTGAGGGGACAGAGGGACTCCGGGAAAAAAAACACAGTAACGAGGATGACAGTGGTGAAAAAAATGACAATTTCGATTTCTTACTTTTCTGAAAGTTAATTTTTTTTTTTGGTGATGTGGATGATTTTTAAAAATTTCATCACCATCAATCAATCACCATCAATCACATCATCACCAATCACATCACCCCATAATCACATCATCACCATTAATCACATTCCCCTTTCAATCACATCATCACCATCAATTAGGTTTTCAAACAACATCTAAAATTTTAAGATGTTTTTTTACAATAACGTTTTCGTTTATGATGGTATCAGGGGAAACATGAAGAATTTTAACTTCATTCCAACTACCTTTCTTTAGTCTCAGAGCTGAGGGGTTTGAATCCCACCCTGTGGTGACAGTACATGACGTCATGTTAAATGTTATTTTTGTTCCATCCTCCGACGATTAAAAATGTTTAGTTGATTCTTCCATGTAATTTTTTTAAAAACCCCGGGGGTAGTGTGGACATGGGGAGGTTGGGACCTGGTGGAGGTGGGCCTGGTGGGGAGTGGACCAGGGAGAGGTAGTGTGGACCTGGTCAGAGTATGTCTGGACCTGGTGAGAGTGAGGGGGACCTGGGGAGGTAGGGGGACCTGGGAGTGAGGGGGACATAGGGGGGGTAGTGTGGACCTGGGAGGTGGTGGACCGGGAGATAGGGGACCCGGGAGAGTGTAGGGGGCCCTTTGGGGGGTAATGTGGACCCGGGGGAGGGTCTGGGTCTGGGGGAGGTAGTGGGGCCTGGGAGAGGGAGTGGGACCAGAGTGTAGGGGGACCAGGGGGGGGACCGGGGGGGGTGTGGCCCGGGGGGGGTAGGGGACCGGAGAGGGTGTGGACCGGGGGAGGAGTGGAACCTGGTGAGAGGAGGGGACCGGGAGGGTTTTGTGTGGATTTTTTCAATTTAAAAAGAATTTCACTGCAATTGAAATTTTTAAAAAAAAGAAAAATTTTTGATTTTTTTTTTAAAATTATCATTTATTTTATCTAAAAAAAAATTTTTAGAAAACCGAGAAAATCCTTGAATCATCAAAAAAAGCAATATAATAACTTTTATAGAATTTTTAAAATATAAATTTTTTACACATTTTAAAAATTATTAAAAAACTATAAAAAACAATATTTTTTGAATATTTCAAATTTTTTTCGAAAAAACGAAAACAAAAAAGTTTGAAAAAGTTTAAAAAGATTTTTTTATTTTGACGTTTTAACAGTTTGAGGTTTTCAAAACCATTTTCAGAAAATACTTAGATTTTCACAATTTTAAATAGAATTTCACCAATTGAAATTTTTGGGAAAATAAGAAAATTTTTTTTTTTTTTTTGGAACTTCCATAGGTTTTTTATTAAAAAAAAACGAAAACCGTGAAAAAACCTTGAATCATCAAAAAAAAATATAAAAAGTTTTATGAATTTTTTTAATATATATAAATTATTTTTAATTTTTTAAAAAAAATTATTAAAAAACTAAAAACAAATTTTTTTTGAATATTTCATATTATTTTTGAAAAAAATGAAACATTAAAACTCAGAAAAAAAGCAAAAACATTTTTTTGGGATAATTGATGTTTTTGAGGGGGGTTTAGTTTTTACAAAACTCATTTTTTAAAAAACTTCATTTTTACATTTTTAAAAGAATTTCTATGTAATTGAAATTTTTAAAAAAAAAGAAAAATTTTTTGATTTTTTTTGGGAAATTGTTTTTAGGGATTTAATCAAAAAAAATTTTTCACAAAATCCTGAAAAAGCCATAAAATTTAAAAAAACAATAAAAAACTAGTTTTATAGCATTTTTTAATATTTATAAATTATTTACATATTTTTAAAAAAACCCATTATAAATCTAAAAAATCAATATTTTTTGAATATTTCATTATTTTTAAAAAAAATAAACATTAAAACTATAAAAAAAGTCAAAACGCATTTTTTTAATATTTACGTTTTGAAAACTTGATGCTTTTCTGAAAAAAAATTTTTTGCTAAACTACAGATTTTCACACTTTTAAAAAGAATTTTTACTGAATTGAAAAATTTTTGGGAAAAGTGCAAAATTTTTGATTTTCTTTTTGGGGTTATTAAGGATATTTTATCTAAAAAAAATTTTTGAAAATCCGGAAAAGCCTTAATCGTCAAAAATGCAATAAAAAAAGTTTTATAGCATTTTGAATATTTATTAATTTTTACATTTTAAAAAACCCCCAAAAAAAATATAAAAAACAATATTTTTTGAAATTTCATATAATTTTCGAAAAACATGAAACATTAAAAACTCAGAAAAAAAATGCAAAATGTATTGTATAATTTTTTTTAAATTTTGTGTTTTCTGTCAAAAAACATTTTTTTGTTAAAATATTAATTTCACACTTTTAAAAGAATTTCTACTGCAATTAAATTTATGGGAAAAAACAAAATTTTTTGATTTTCTTTGGGAAATTTTCTTTAAAAAATTTTATCTAAAAAAGTTTTTTTTTAAAACCTTTTCCAAAAAGTCAAAAAAGAATAAAAACAAATTTTTTAGCATTTTTTTTATTAATTATTTACATATTTTTAAAAAATCCCATTAAAAATCTATAAAAATCAATATTTTTATAGAATATTTCATATTATTCGAAAAATACATGAAACATTAAAAAGCTCAGAAAAATATGCTAAAATCGTGTTTTATTGCATATTTCGATGTTTTAGAGCGGTATGAGTGCTTTTCTGGCAAAACTCATTTTTCAGCTAAAATACTTAGATTTTCACACTTTTAAATAGAATTTCTACTGCAGTTGAAATTTATGGGAAAAGTAAGCAAAATTTTATGATTTTCTTTTAGGAAGCTTACTCATAGGTATATTTTATCTAAAAAAATAGTTTTTTTCAGAAAATCAGTGAAAATGCCTTGAATCGTCAAAAAATGCAATAAAATATAATTTTATAGCATTTTTGAATATTTATAAATTTTTTTTTTTTTATTAACACATCGGCCGATTCCCACCAAGGCAGGGTGTCCCGAAAAAGAAAAACTTTCATCATCATTCACTCCATCACTGTCTTGCCAGAAGGGTGCTTTACACTACAGTTATAAAACTGCAACATTACCACCCCTCCTTCAGAGTGCCGGCACTGTACTTCCCATCTCCAGAACTCAAGTCCGGCCTGCCGGTTTCCCTGAATCCCTTCATAAATGTTACTTTGCTCACACTCCAACAGCACGTCAAGTATTAAAAACCATATGCCTCCATTCACTCCTATCAAATACGCTCACACATGCTTGCTGGAAGTCCAAGCCCCGCACACAAAACTTCCTTTACCCCCTCCCTCCAACCTTTCCTAGGCCGACCCCTACCCCGCCTTCCCTCCACTACAGATTTATATACTCGAAGTCACTCTGTCTCGTTCCATTCTCTACATGTCCAAACCACCTCAACAACCCTCCTCAGCTCTCTGGACAATTGTTTTGGTAATCCTCACCTCCTCCTAATTTCCAAACCCGAATTCTCTGCATTATATTCACACCACACATTGCCCTCAGACATGACATCTCCACTGCCCCCAGCAGTGGTGATGAGATAACAAAAAGAATAGGTGACGAAAGATTGGATATCAGATTGGGGGGAGGGGTATGGAGGAGGTGAATGTATTCAGATTTTTGGGGATGGACATGTCGGGATGGGTCTATGAAGATGAGGTGAATCATAGAATTGATGAGGGAAAAGGGTGAGTGGAGCACTTCGAGTCTGGAGACAAAGAACCTTGTCCATGGAAGTAAAGAGGAATGTATGAGGATAGATACCAACGCCCCTTATATGGGTGTGAAGATGGTGATGATGTTGATTATAAATTATTACATATTTTTAAAATCCATTAAAAATCATAAAATCAATATTTTTATAGAATATTTCATATATTTTCGAAAAATACATGAAACATTAAAAACTCAGAAAAAGTGCTAAAATCGTTTTATTGCATATTTCGACGTTTTAGAGCGGTTGAGTTCTTTTCTGGCAAAACCATTTTTAGCTAAAATACTTACATTTTCACACTTTTAAATAGAATTTACTGCAATTGAAATTTATGGGAAAAGTAAGCAAAATTTTATGATTTTTTTTTAGAAGCTTACTCACAGGTATATTTTATCTAAAAAATAGTTTTTCAGAAAATCCTTGAAAATGCCTTAAATCGTCAAAATGCAATAAAATAAGTTTTATAGCATTTTAATATTTATTAATTATTTACATATTTAAAAAAACCCATTAAAAATTATAAAAATCAATATTTTTATAGAATATTTCATATTATTTTCGAAAAATACATGAAACATTAAAAAGCTCAGAAAATGTGCTAAAATCGTATTGTATTGCATATTTCGACGTTTTAGAGCGGTTTGAGTTCTTTTCTGGCAAAACTCATTTTTAGTTAAAATACTTAATTTTCACAATTTTAAATAGAATTTCTACTGCAATTGAAATTTATGGGAAAAGTAAGCAAAATTTTATGATTTTCTTTTAGGAAGCTTACTCAAGGTATATTTTATCTAAAAAAATAGTTTTTCAGAAAATCCTTGAAAATGCCTTAAATCGTCAAAAATGCAATAAATAAGTTTTATAGATTTTTTAATATTATAAATTATTTACATATTTTAAAAAACCCATTAAAATTATAAAAATCAATATTTTTATAGAATATTTCATATTATTTCGAAAAATACATGAAACAATAAAAAGCTCAGAAAAATGTGCTAAAATCGTATTTATGCATATTTCGACGTTTTAGAGCGGTTGAGTGCTTTTCTGCAAAACTCATTTTTAGCTAAAATACTTAGATTTTCACACTTTTAAATAGAATTTCTACTGCAATTGAAATTTATGGGAAAAGTAAGCAAAATTTTATGATTTTATTTTAGGAAGCTTACTCATAGGTATATTTTATCTAAAAAAATTGTTTTTCACAAAATCCTTGAAAATGCCTTAAATCGTCAAAAAATGCAATAAAATCAAGTTTTATAGCATTTTTGAATATTTATTAATTATTTACATATTTTTAAAAAATCCCATTAAAAATCTATAAAAATCAATATTTTTATAGAATATTTCATATTATTATCGAAAAATACATGAAACATTAAAAAGCTCAGAAAAATATGCTAAAATCGTGTTTTATTGCATATTTCGATGTTTTAGAGCGGTATGAGTGCTTTTCTGGCAAAACTCATTTTCAGCTAAAATACTTAGATTTTCACACTTTTAAATAGAATTTCTACTGCAGTTGAAATTTATGGGAAAAGTAAGCAAAATTTTATGATTTTCTTTTAGGAAGCTTACTCATAGGTATATTTTATCTAAAAAAATAGTTTTTTTCAGAAAATCAGTGAAAATGCCTTGAATCGTCAAAAAATGCAATAAAATATAATTTTATAGCATTTTTGAATATTTATAATTTTTTTTTTTTTTTTTATTAACACATCGGCGATTCCACCAAGGCAGGGTGTCCCGAAAAGAAAAACTTTCATCATCATTCACTCCATCACTGTCTTGCCAGAAGGGTGTTTTTACACTACAGTTATAAAACTGCAACATTACCACCCCTCCTTCAGAGTGCCGGCACTGTACTCCCATCTCCAGAACTCAAGTCCGGCCTGCCGGTTTCCCTGAATCCCTTCATAAATGTTACTTTGCTCACACTCCAACAGCACGTCAAGTATTAAAACCATATGCCTCCATTCACTCCTATCAAATACGCTCACACATGCTTGCTGGAAGTCCAAGCCCCTCGCACACAAAACTTCCTTTACCCTCCCTCCAACCTTTCCTAGGCCGACCCCTACCCCGCCTTCCCTCCACTACAGATTTATATACTCGAAGTCACTCTGTCTCGTTCCATTCTCTACATGTCCAAACCACCTCAACAACCCTCCTCAGCTCTCTGGACAATTGTTTTGGTAATCCGCACCTCCTCTAATTTCCAAACTCCGAATTCTCTGCATTATATTCACACCACACATTGACCTCAGACATGACATCTCCACTGCCTCCAGCAGTGGTGATGAGGATAACAAAAGAATAGGTGACGAAAGATTGGATATCAGATTGGAGGGAGAGAGTATGGAGGAGGTGAATGTATTCAGATATTTGGGAGTGGACATGTCGGCGGATGGGTCTATGAAGGATGAGGTGAATCATAGAATTGATGAAGGGAAAAGGGTGAGTGGAGCACTTCGGAGTCTGTGGAGACAAAGAACCTTGTCCATGGAAGTAAAGAGGGGAATGTATGAGAGTATAGTTATACCAACGCTCTTATATGGGTGTGAAGCATGGGTGATGAATGTTGCATTTATAAATTATTTACATATTTTTAAAAAATCCCATTAAAAATCTATAAAAATCAATATTTTTATAGAATATTTCATATTATTTTCGAAAAATACATGAAACATTAAAAAGCTCAGAAAAATGTGCTAAAATCGTATTGTATTGCATATTTCGACGTTTTAGAGCGGTTTGAGTGCTTTTCTGGCAAAACTCATTTTTTAGTTAAAATACTTACATTTTCACACTTTTAAATAGAATTTCTACTGCAATTGAAATTTATGGGAAAAGTAAGCAAAATTTTATGATTTTCTTTTAGGAAACTTACTCACAGGTATATTTTATCTAAAAAAATAGTTTTTCAGAAAATCCTTGAAAATGCCTTAAATCGTCAAAAATGCAATAAAATCAAGTTTTATAGAATTTTTGAATATATATAAATTGTTTACATATTTTTAATATATCCCATTAAAAATCTATAAAAATCAATATTTTTATAGAATATTTCATATTATTTTCGAAAAATACATGAAACAATAAAAAGCTCAGAAAAATGTGCTAAAATCGCATTTTATGGCATATTTCGACGTTTTACAGCGTTTTGATGCTTGTCTGACAAAACTCATTTTTTAGCTAAAATACTTAGATTTTCACACTTTTAAATAGAATTTCTACTGCAATTGAAATTTATGGCAAAAGTAAGCAAAATTTTATGATTTTCTTTTAGGAAGCTTACTCATAGGTATATTTTATCTAAAAAAATAGTTTTTCAGAAAACCAGTGAAAATGCCTTGAATCGTCAAAAAATGCAATAAAATATAGTTTTATAGCATTTTTGAATATTTTAAATTATTTACATATTTTTAAAAAATCCCATTAAAAATCTATAAAAATCAATATTTTTATAGAATATTTCATATTATTTTCGAAAAATACATGAAACATTAAAAAGCTCAGAAAAATGTGCTAAAATCGCATTTTATGGCATATTTCGACGTTTTAGAGCGGTTTGATGCTTTTCTGACAAAACTCATTTTTTAGCTAAAATACTTACATTTTCACACTTTTAAATAGAATTTCTACTGCAATTGAAATTTATGAGAAAAGTAAGCAAAATTTTATGATTTTCTTTTAGGAAGCTTACTCATAGGTATATTTTATCTAAAAAAATTGTTTTTCACAAAATCCTTGAAAATGCCTTAAATCGTCAAAAAATGCAATACAATCAAGTTTTATGGCATTTTTGAATATTTATTAATGATTTACATATTTTTCAAAAATCCCATTAAAAATCTATAAAAATCAATATTTTTATAGACTATTTCATATTATTTTCGAAAAATACGTGCTTCTGCTTCTGCTGCTGCCGCTGTAAGTATTTATTTTCAATGGAAAACTATTATAAATATTTTTTAAATTTAAACGGTTTTTGATATTTGAGTTAAAAAGCTGTATGACCCTTGCGGGTTTAGGTACTAGTGCTTACTTTTGATGATGATAACAATAATAATATTAATAAAAATATTTATAAGTACAGTTAGTGAGGGAGATACAGAAAAGTCTTGTTGTGAGTCACAGTGATATGACAGTCAAACAGACAAGTCTTTTAGTAGGTCACAGTTAGAGGGAGAGACAGATAAGTCTGTCTGTCTGATTCTAAGTCTGTTCTAAGTCACTGACCCCTCCCCAGAAACTCTTAGTTTTGTTTTCATCATTGGCACTGACCACCTCTTATTATTGTAATTTCAGTTACATATCCAACTCTTCCTGCTGCTTCTGGAGCTCTTACTAGTGATGTTGCTCTTGCTACTACTACTACTGCTACTACTACTACTACTGCTGCTCCTGCTATAGTTGTTGATGGTACTGCTGGTGGTGCTGTTATTGTTCCTGCTGTTGTTGATGTGTTTTTTTCTGCTTCTGTTGGTGCGTGATTACTGCTCCTACTGGTTGTGGTGTTGGTGGTTGTGGTTGTGTTGATAGAGGCGTTGTTGTTGTTGCCGTTACTGCTGCTACTGCTCCTCCTGCTGTTATCACTATAATTATTATTATAAATACTATTATTGATTTTATTAGTGCTTTTATTATTATTATTATTATTATTATTATTATTTTATTATTATTATTATTATTATTATTATTATTATTATTTTATTAATAATATAATAATAATAATAATAATTATTATTATTATTATTATTATTATTATTATTATTATTATTATTATTATTATTATTATTATTATTATTATTATTAAATTATTATTATTATTATTATTATTATTATTATTATTATTAATTTTATTAATTTTATTATTAGTAATAGTATTATTATTAATAATTTTATTATTTTAATAATTATATTATTATTATAATTATTATTATTAAAATTATTATTTTTATTATTATTATTATTATTATTATTTATTATTAATAAATTATAATTATTAAAATTATTATTAAAACTATTATTATTATTATTATATTATTATTATTATATTATTTTTATTTAATATTATTATTATTATTATTATATATTATTATTATTATTATTATAATAATATTATTATTATTATTATTATTATTATTATTATTATTTATTATTATTATTATTAATTATTATTATTAATAATTATTATTTTATTATTATTATTATTATTATTATTATTATTATTAAAATTATTATTATTAATTATTATATTATTATTATTATTATTATTATTATTATTATTATTTTATTATTATTAATTATTATATTATTATTATTATTATTATTATTATTATTATTATTATTATTATTTTTTATTATTATTATTATTATTATTATTATTATATTATTATTATTATTATTATTATTATTATTATTTTTTTATTATTATTATTTTATTGTTATTTTAATATTTTATTATTATTATTATTTTTATTATTTTATTATTTGTTTGTTATTATTTTATTTTTTTTTTATTATTTTATTATTATTATTTATCCTATTATTATAGATCTATGCATAAATGAACTTTTCCATTAACTATATATTTCAACCTTTGCATTTAACATCAATCCACCACTATAATATGTATCTACTCTTCATTAATTTTTAAAGAAAAACAAATATTTTTTTAGTAGTTCATCCGGTTCTTTGAACCCCAGACCCCACTTGTTGATATGCCCTCACCACTGGGCTACAGTTTAGTGTATTTTTTTAAGTAGTTCTTCCGGTTCTTGAACCCTGACCCCAGTGGTTGATTCGGCCTCCCACCACTGGGCTACAGTTTGGGTGTATTTTTCTAAGTAGTTCTGTCCGGTTCTTGAACCCCAGACCCCAGTGGTTGATTCGCGTCTCCCACCACTGGGCTACAGTTTGGCACTACACAAAACAGCACTACACTACTCAAGACAACATTACATTACACAAAACAACTCTACTCTACACATCGCTACACTACACTACAACACAAAACAATACACAACACTACAATACACTACACAACACTGCACTACACAACACTATACTACACAACACTACACTACACAACACAATACTGCACTACACAACAGAACTCTACACAACACAACAATACACAACATTACTCAACATTACAAAACACTGCACTACACTACACCACACTACACTGTGCTATACTACACAACACTACACTACAATATGCAGCACTACACTACACAACACTTCATTACATTACTCTACACAAGACAGAACTACTCTACACACCGATCACTATACAACACTGCACTACCCTACATAAGACAGCACTACAATACACAACACTGCACTACACAAAACAGCACTACACTACAAAAGACAACACTACATTACACAAAGCAACACTACACAATGCTTCACTACACTACAATACACAGCAATACACAACACAACACTACACAACGCTAGACTACGCAATACAACTCTACACAACATAACAATTCTCAACATTACACTACATTACACTACATTACTCAACACTACACTACACCACACTACACTGCACTACACTACACCATACTACACTGCACTATTTTACACAACACTACACTAGAATATGCAGCACTACACAACAAAACACTTCACTACACAACACAAGACAAAACTACTCTATACACCGATCACTATACAACACTGCACTACACTACACTGCACTACACTGCACTACACTGCACAACACAGCACTTCATAATTGACACTACTCAACAATCATCACTACCTAACAATCATTACTCAGTCATCAGTTGAGTTTCAATTAATGCCCGTGACAGAATATAATAGAATAAGTATTATTTCCAATTCTTTTCTAATCCTACCCCCACGGCCGAGTTGGTAAAGCATCTGACTCTGCAATATAAAGAACGAGGGTTCGAGCCCCTCTTCAACCTATTTGATTATTTCCCACGAATTAACTGTGAAGAGTACTAGAGACAACCAGATGGCAATGGAGGAAACACGACGAGTGCTTAACAATGAAATTAGAAAATGGAAACGGAAAATGGAATGGGAAAAAATGTTACGGCAGGAAATTCTTCTGGAAAGGAAAGAAATATTGAAGCACAATAGAATGTTAACTGAAATGTTTGTTGATCAAGAGAATCAAGTCATACAAGCTGATATGAAGGAGAGAGCTAAGAAAAGACGCTTGGAGAGGCAAGAAAAAAAATGAGGTGAAGCAAAAACAGTTTATGTTGTTAAATATACGGAGTTTATATTATTATGAGTAGTTTCTAATGTTGATATAAAGAGATTCCTAAGTTCTTAATGAGGAGTTTCTTATGTTGTTATGAGGAGATTCCTAAATTTTTAATAAGTGAAAGTTAAATTTCACTTACTTCTCCCATAAAATTCACTTACAGCAGCAATACTAAATACAAGTGTAAAAATTTACTTATTTTAGCAAAAAACTGAGGTTTGTCAGTAAAGCATTCAAACAGCTCTAAATCGTTAAAATATACAATTAAACAACATTTTAGCACATTTTTGAGTTTTTTAATTTTTAAGGTTTTTTAAGTCATACATTTGTTAAGAAAATATGAAATATTAAAAACTAAGATATATTTTAATGGACATTTACTGGATTTTTTTTAAATTATGTAAATTATTTAGAAATATCGAAAAACTATCTAAAATGTCATTCTATTATATATTTTGATGATTCAAGGCTTTAGTAATCATTTTGTAAAAAACTTAGTTATGGCAGAAGTTAGTACAAGACTGCATAGGTTTAGTGCACTAGTTGCGAACTAGAAGTGTAGTGACGGTAGGTATGTAGAGCAGTGATGGTATATATGTAGTGTAGTGTTGGTAGATGAGTAATGGTGGTAGATATGTAGAGTTGGGCTGCTAGATGTGTAGTAATCATAGATGTGTAGTAGTGATGGTAGATCAGTAGTTATATATGAAGTGTAGTGTAGTACTAGACTGCAGATGTGTCGTGCACAGGTTGTGGACTGCAAGTGTAGTGAGGGTAGGTAAGTAGAGCAGTGATGGTAGATATCTAGTGTAGTGTTGGTAGATGTGTAATAGTGGTGGATATGTAGTGTTGGGCTGCTAGATGTGAAGTGATCATAGATGTGTATTAGTGATGGTAGATCAGTAGTTATGGCAGAAGTGTAGTGTAATACTAGACTGCAGATGTGTAGTGCAATGGTTGTGGACTGGAAGTGTTGTGACGGTAGGTATGTAGAGCAGTGATGGTAGATATATAGTGTAGTGTTTGGAGATGTGTAATGGTGGTAGATATGTAGTGTTGGGCTGGTAGATGTGTAGTAATCGTAGATGTGTATGGTAGATCAGATATTATGGCAGAAGTGAAGTGCAGTACTAGACTGCAGATGTGTCTTGCACTGGTTGCGGACTGGAAGTGTAGTGAGGGTAGGTATGTAGAGCAGTGATGGTAGATATCTAGTGTAGTGCTGGTAGTAGATGTGTAATGGCGGTAGATATGTAGTGTTGGGCTGCTAGATGTGAAGAGATCATAGATGTGTAGTAGTGATGGTAGATCAGTAGTTATGGCAGAAGTGTAGTGTAGTACTAGACTGCAGATGTGTAGTGCAATGGTTGTGGACTGGAAGTGTAGTGTAGTACTAGACTGCAGATGTGTAGTGCAATGGTTGTGGACTGGAAGTGTAGTAATGGTAGGTATGTAGAGCCGGGATGGTAGATATCTAGTGTAATGTTGGGAGATGTGTAATGGTAGTAGATATGTAGTGTTGGGCTGCTAGATGTGTAGTGATCGTAGATGTGTAGTAGTGACGTTAGATCAATAGATATGGCAGAAGTGTAGTGTAGAACTAGACTGCAGATGTGTCTTGCACTGGTTGTGGACTGGAAGTGTAGTGACTGTAGGTATGTAGAGCAGTGATGGTAGGTATCTAGTGTAGTGTTGATAGATGTGTAATAGTGGTAGATATGTAGTGCTTTACTGCTATATGTGTACTGATCGTAGATTTGAAGTAGTGATGGAATATCAGTAGTTATGGCAGAAGTGTAGTGTAGTACTAGATTGCAGATGTGTAGTGAACTGGATTCGGACTGGAAGTGTAGTGATGGTAGGTAAGTAGAGCAGTTATGATATATATGTAGTGTAGTGTTGGTAGATGAGTAATGGTGGTAGATATGTAGTGTTGGGCTGCTAGATGTGTAGTAATCATAGATGTGTAGTAGTGATAGTAGATCAGTAGTTATGGCAGAAGTGTAGTGTAATACTAGACTGCAGATGTGTAGTGCAATGGTTGTGGACTGGAAGTGTTGTGACGGTAGGTATGTAGAGCAGTGATGGTAGATATCTAGTGTAGTGTTAGGAGATGTGTAATGGTAGTAGATATGTTGTGTTGGGCTGCTAAATATGTAGTGATCGTAGATGTGTAGTAGTGATATTAGATCAGTAGTTATGGCAGAAGTGTAGTGTAGTACTAGAGTGCAGATGTGTCGTGCACAGGTTGTGGACTGCAAGTGTAGTGAGGGTAGGTATGTAGAGCAGTGAAGGCAGATATCTAGTGTAGTGTTGGTAGATGTGTAATGGTGGTGGATATGTAATGTTGGGCTGCTAGATGTGAAGTGATCATAGATGTGTAGTAGTGATGGTAGATCAGTAGTTATGGCAGAAGTGTAGTGTAATACTAGACTGCAGATGTGTAGTGCAATGGTTGTGGACTGGAAGTGTTGTGACGGTAGGTATGTAGAGCAGTGATGGTAGATATCTAGTGTAGTGTTAGTAGATGTGTAATGGTAGTAGATATGTTGTGTTGGGCTGCTAGATGTGTAGTGATCGTAGATGTGTAGTAGTGTTGTTAGATCAGTAGTTATGGCAGAAGTGTAGTATAGTAATTGACTGCAGATGTGTAGTGAACTGGATGCGGACTGGAAGTGTAGTGAGGGTAGGTATGTAGACAGTGATTGTAGTTATCTAGTGTAGTGTTTTTAGATGTGTAATGGTGGTGGATATGTAGTGTTGGGCTGCTAGATGTGAAGTGATCATAGATGTGTAGTAGTGATGGTAGATCAGTAGTTATGGCAGAAGTGTAGTGTAGTACTAGACTGCAGATGTTTAGTGCAATGGTTGTGGACTGGAAGTGTAGTGACGGTAGGTATGTAGAGCAGTGATAGTAGATATCTAGTGTAGTGTTGGTAGATGTATAATGGTGGTAGATATGTAGTGTTAGGCTGCTAGATGTGTTGTGCACTGGTTGCACACTGGAAGTGTAGTGATGGTAGGCATGTAGAGCCGGGATTGTAGATATCTAGTGTAATGTTGGGAGATGTGTAATAGTACTAGATATGTAGTGTTGGGCTGCTAGATGTGTAGTGATCGTAGATGTGTAGTAGTGATGTTAGATCAGTAGTTATGGCAGAAGTGTAGTGTAGTACTAGACTGCAGATGTGTCTTGCACTGGTTGTGGACTGGAAGTGTAGTGACTGTAGGTATGTAGAGCAGTGATGGTAGGTATCTAATGTAGTGTTGGTAGATGTGAAGTAGTGGTAGATATGTATTGGTGGTAGATGTGTAGTGGTGATAGACGTTTAGTGGAATGGTGGTAGATTGGCAGCGCAGTGAGGGTAGATTTAATGAGCAATGATAGTAGTTATGTAGTGTAGTGATGGTAGATATGTAATGATGGTGGATGTGTGGTGTAGTGGTAATAGGTGTTGGAACATTAATATTATTTAAAGCTATCTGTCTCGTTTCATTTGGCGTTTGCGCTTCTGCTGCTATGGTACTGCTACTGCACTTTCTGATGCTGCTGGTCCTCCTGCTACTGCTGCTTCTCCTGCTTCTACTGCTGCTACTGCTGCTGCTGCTTCAGTCGCTGCCGCCGTCGCCATCGCCGCTGCAAGCATTTATTTCAATGGGAAACTATTATAAATATTTTTAAATTTAAACGGTTTTTGATTGAGTTAAAAAGCTGTATGACCCTTCCGGGTTTAGGTACCATTGCTTACTTTTGATGATGATAACAATAATAATATTAATAATAATATTTATAAGTACAGTTAGTGAGGGAGAGACATAAAATTCTTGTGAGTTGCAGTGATATGACAGACAGACAGACAAGTCTTTTAGTAGGTCACAGTCAGAGGGACAGACAGATAAGTCTGTCTGTCCGTCTGTCTGATTCAGACAAGTCTTTTAGAAACTCAAGGGAGAGGGAGAGACAGATAAGTCTGTCTGATTCAGACAAGTCTTTTAGTAAGTCACAGGGAGAAGGGCAGACAGATAAGTCTTTCTGTCTGTCTGATTCAGACAAGTCTTTTAGTAAGTAAGTCACAGGGAGAGGGAGAGACAGATAAGTCTGTCTGTCTGTCTGATTCAGACAAGTCTTTTATTAAGTCATAGGGAGAAGGTCAGACAGATAAGTGTTTCTGTCTGTCTGATTCAGACAAGTCTTTTAGTAAGTAAGTCACAGGGAGAGGGAGAGACAGATGAGTCTGTCTGTCTGTCTGATTCAGACAAGTATTTTAGTAAGTCACAGGGAGAGGGAGAGACAGATAAGTCTGTCTGTCTGTCTGTCTGTCTGATTCAGACAAGTATTTTAGTAAGTCACAGGGAGAGGGAGAGACAGATAAGTCTGAGTGTCTGATTCTAAGTCACCGACCCCTCACACGAAACACTTAGTTTTGTTTTCCTTAATGACAATCACTGTCATAACTGGTGACACCTTAATGACAATCACTGCCATAACTGGTGACACCTTAATGACAATCACTGTCATAACTGGTGACACCTTAATGACAATCACTCATAACTGGTGACACCTTAATGACAATCACTGCCATAACTGGTGACACCTTAATGACAGTCAGTGTCATTACTGGTGACACCTTAATGACAATCACTGGCATAACTTGTGACACCTTAATGACAATCACTGCCATAACTGGTGACACCTTAATGACAATCACTGTCATAACTGGTGAGACCTTAATGACAGTGTTATAACTGGTGACACCTTAATGACAATCACTGCCATAACTGGTGACACCTTAATGACAATCACTGCCATAACTGGTGACACCTTAATGACAATCACTGTCATAACTGGTGACACCTTAATGACAATCACTGCCATAACTGGTGACACCTTAATGACAATCACTGCCATAACTGGTGACACCTTAATGACAATCACTGTCATAACTGGTGACACCTTAATGACAGTCACTGAACTGTTGTATTTGCAACAATGACTATCAAAGAATTATTACACCTTTGTTTACTGGATAAACTTAATCGTCCTTGTTATCATATTATCTCGTACAGTTTATATGATAATTAGCTAACTGTAATTACTTATTCGATAATAATGTTTTGTGTTGCTGTCTATTAATTTAATATTGTTAAAATTTATAATACTTGTATATGAATGGTAAACAATACCGACACAAGGAAGAATTTGACACATGTGTAAAATCTGGGTATCTCTAATTTCCTGGTCTACACTTTACTTAATTTTATTGTATTGATAAAGCCACTGTTGGGCGAAACATCTACATATTAAAGAAATCCAGATGTTGTCCATGTGTCTAATTCTTTATAACAATTTTCGCCTCTCCTCAAATGTTTTATTTGTAAAGAAATATTCCTGGATTCCTGTTAATTATGTTACATTTTGTGCCGCTTCTTCCGCTTCTTTCGATTTTATTTGCGTTATGAATCATTATAATTTGTAGGAAATTTTCAACAAGTGAAAGATAATTAAGTTAGCAGTTATTCCAAAATGTTAGTTTACTATTTTTAACTGCTAAGAACAACAGGATGTTCAGTTATGAAGCAAATACACCTTAAACATTAACAATAACATTGAAGAAACAACATTGTGTTGTTTCTTCAATGTTATAATGCATCTTAACATATTAACATTGCAGTAAATTACAAGACAACATGACTCACGAAATCGTAATGACACGATTACAAACAAACCATACCATGGGTGGGGTTCGAACCTGCGGTCAGAGAGTCTCAGAACTCCAGACCGTCGCGTAAGCCACTGGGCCAGCTAGCTAGCTGGCCCAGTGGTTCGAACCCGCGGTCAGAGAGTCTCAGAACTCCAGACCGTCGCGTCCAGTTCTAATGCTATATTTATGTTGTTTTAATCTTAGTTCAAGACTTTTTCTAGTTTGACCATAATAAACTTTATCGCATATTTTACAGGGAATCTTATAGACACATCCGTCAACATTTTGGGGAGAATTTTTTATCAAAAGTCTTTTTACTGTATCAAGATTTTTAAATACATCTTTGATATTAAAATTCTTAAGAAAAGAAGACATATCAACCAAGTTTTCATGGAAAGGTAGAACCAACATATTTTTGGTTGAATAAGGTTGGAAGAGTTTCAGGTCCTTTCTTATGTTCCTCTTCACAGAGTCGTGAGATGTTACGCTACTGTGAGGTGTAGTCTTTGTTAGTGTCATGTGACTGTGAGGTGTATTCTGCCCCTTTATAAGCCTTCTTCTCACGTTTCCTTTCATAGTTCCTTGATAATGTGAGTAGTCACGAAATCGCTTGGAATTCTTCTATTTTTTCATAGTGGTTGTTTTGCATATATATATATATATATATATATATATATATATATATATATATATATATATATATATATATATATATATATATATATATATATATATTTTTTTTTTTTTTTTTTTTTTTTTTTTTTTTTTTTTATATATTAGGATGGGGTCCACCTCTAGTGCAAATTGTGGGACCATAGCCTCGGAGAAGTGGATAAAAGGCATCAAGGAAGAATATTTGGATTTCTTCCTGAAGCCGTTTGAATATTCCACTTCTCCTACCACCCCATCCTATATACACACATACATACATATAAATGCTTTATTAATAGACAGAATACATTTATAAAACACACAAACATGAACATGAATACAATGGTACAATATGTCAAAGATTATGAATCTCCTCCAGCTCCTCCGAAGCCGGACGCGAGCCGAGTATGCAGCATGCGTTACCCCTCTGGATGGCTACGCTGAGACGCTGGAACATATATATATATATATATATATATATATATATATATATATATATATATATATATATATGTGTGTGTGTGTTAGTTACCATTTTTTTGTCCTAGGCACATGTCGATTAGACACTAGGCCTGTTTTATGTGTGTGTGTGTAACGAAACTCTTCGAAATGTTTCGGCCCCGCCGGGAATTGAACCCGGGCCCTCCGTGCGTGAAGCAAGAGTGCTAGCCACCATGCCATCGGGGCGTGTATGTGTGTGTGTGTGTGTGTGTATGTGTGTGTGTGTGTGTGTGTGTGTGTGTATGTGTGTTAGTTAGTTAGTTAGTTAGTTACCATTTTGTCCTAGGCACATGTCAATTTAGACACTAGGCCTGTTGTATGTATTGTGTGTGTGTGTGTGTGTGTGTGTGTGTGTGTGTGTGTGTGTGTAAGGAAACACTTCGAAATGTTTCTGCCCCACCGGGAATTGAACCCGGCCCCTCCGTGCGTGAAGCGAGAGCTTTACCCACTAGGCCAACGGTGTGTGTGTGTGTGTTCTGCCTTTGCGGAAATTCGCAAAATGAGTGTAAAAACAAGTGTGTGTAAGTTTACTTAGGTTCAGATACTCGTAAATACAGTTACACAAATTATCATACATAGTAACATATGTGTACATTACCCAGGATAACCCATAAAAGTCATACAATGTAACTTCCATTGTGCGCAAGAGCTTGTAACTGCGCATCTTGAAAATACATAAGAAAAATAACCAAATAAAATATAAAATTCAAGACTTATTACAGTTCTGGTGAGGTGGACAAACACAAGAACACTCATAAAGTCACAATAAAACTTTCACAAACCCACTTAAACTGATAATGTAGTAAAAAA
>WNWK01035281.1:0-19882 GCA_009830355.1 Cherax destructor | reverse complement strand
TCTCAGGTGGCCATCGTCGGGGGTGATTTGAATTGTGTGATATGAAGGAAGGTTGTTGAGCCTCAAGGTGCGGGTCATTGCCTTGATGTTTTGAGGGATTTGTTGAGAGGGGTTAGCTTAAGGGATGAGGGTGGGAATGGTTAGGTGGGGGTGGACCATACTTTTGTGAGGCGCACATATGCGGCCCGACTTGACAGGATCTATGTCATAAGGGCGGTGGATGTCAGGAGGACAGATGTGGCATTTTCTGACCATTGGGGAGTGCAGATGGAGTTGGAATGGGGGGGACTACTAAGGCGTTATAGCAGCTACTGGAAGTTGAATGTGAGATTACTTACAAACAATTAAATAACATTAAGTATATCTAAGTCTCCATCTGCATTCAGTATTTATTGACTGGTGCAACGAATGACAATGATAATACCCATTAAGTTTAGTTTGTGTGGGCAAATTTATCAGTATCCTAAATTAGTCTGTAAAAAATAGAATTGTTGGCATTAGTGTGATTTTCGGAAAGCATATGATTGTTATTGTGCTGCATAAGTCCCAGCTTGCCAATTTAATTCATTCGGCGCTCAACCTTGGTGTCGAGCGGACGTGCGACCAGCCTGCCTCTACTGGCGCCTTGTGACATTGTTGTTTTCACAACATGGCGCAGTTGGGTCGTCGCCGAGTTAACACTGTGTGTATTCAGATGATTCGTGGGGCTGTGTCGGGCCAGAATGCTTCTGTTCTACTGACTGCCATTATACGGGACGCCTACGGATTGGAGAATGACGATTTGTGTGGTGTGGCTATAAATGGTGCATATAGAATCTTCGTTAAGCTTCGCACTGCCGATGTGTATGAGAGGATTGTCGCCAGGCTTCAGGAAGTACCTGTGGATGTGAATTCGGCGGTAACGGTGTGTCTTCATGACGTCTCCAGGTAGTACGTTTGGTTCAAGGTTCGTAATTGCCCATTTGAGGCGACTGAGGCTGATTTGAGAACAGTTTTTGAGAGATATGGAACTGTTCATACGGCGACGGTGGGCAGGTGGTCGGAAGGGATGTTTCAAGGTCTGCTGGAGGGAACGTTTACGTTAAAAATGACTTTACGCCATCCCATCCCTTCCTACGTACTGTTGGAGGACTTCAGGACTCAAGTCATGGTTACCTATGCGGGGCAACGTCGTACCTGCAGGTTGTGTGGGGCCTATGACCATATGGCTGTGCAGTGTGGTAAACGGACGGGCCCAAAAGATGTTGGACGTCAACGAGTCTTCGGTGCATCGTACGGAGGAGCGTGGGTCGGACAACCCTATGTCGAGTGCAAGTTGGAGTGCTGAGGTGGACAGGTCAGAATCTTTGGAGGATGGCTGTGCGACCTTACCAGGGGTAACGGAATCATCAGTCCAGGAGCCTGGAGCCATGGGAGGAGTATCGGCGGCTGATGAGAGGGTGGCAGAGGAGGCGTTTGCTACGGTGTTGCAGAACCTTTTGTGCACCCCAGGTCAGGTGTGTGTGAACGAACCTGCAGCTGACTTGGAGTCAGCGGGGGACAGGGATGCTGAGGTGGTTGACCTCCCTGTGGCTAGTGTCTCGGCCGCAGGGCGGCTGCTTCATGTGGAGGCGGAGGTGCACTTCGATGGCCTCCAGGAGGTGGGTATGGAGGAAGAAAGTGCGTCATGGAAGAGAGCGGCCCAGTCTGATACGGACGATGTGCTCACACCGGCGCAACGTCCGGGAAAGATGTGGGCTGATGTAGCAAGGGGTGATGTTGGTGGTCCCAAGGGACAGAGACTCATGAAAGGTGGTTCCCGAGACTCTGGGAGTGACCGTGGTGGAACTCGGGGGAAAGGGGATCGGCAAGTGCCAGTGCCTAAAGGAAAACCCCCTCTGTCAGTTTCAAGTGCTTTACCGTGAATATTAATGGTTTGTGTGATAAGATGAAGCGTGAATGGTTTCGTGAGTATTTGGTGAGGTATGGTATAGACGTGGTTTTTGTGCAGGAACATAACCACAAGTATGGTTGTCAGTTACTGATTGAAGGATACACTGTTTACGCTGCACACTCCTTGAGATTGAAAGGGGGTGTGGCTATATTAATAAGGGAGACTAGCCCGTTTGTTGTCCATCACAGTGAGGAGGGGGAGGGGCGGGTAATACGGGTGGATGGATCATGGGGAGGGATCAGGTGTCCTTTGTGTGTATTTATGGTTCAGTGGAGGCGGATGGTAGGGTAAAGAATGATTTTGTGAGAGATGTGTTAGTTTATCACCTACGATCGCTATTGGCGATTGCGGTGGTGGGTGGTGATTGGAACTGTGTGACACGTCGTAGGGACGTGGACCCGAGGGGGGTGGGGTATTGTTCAGTTTTGCTGGGGGTTCTGTTACATGGTGTGGGGTTGGTGGATGTGGGGGGTGCTGCATAGGACGTGGAGCACACGTTCGTGAGAGAAGTTATGCTGCTTGGCTGGACCGGTTATATGTGACTAAAAGAGCGGAAATGAGGAGGATGCGTGTGTTGGATGTGGTTTTCGGACCACAGGGGTTTTGGTGGACTTGGGGTGGGAGGGATTGCCTCGCAGGTACGGGAGTTATTGGAAATTAAATGACCGGTTGCTTCAAGAGGGATGGGGAGGGATATGTTTGGGGGTTTGAGGGACAGGTTGTGGTCCGAGGTGCGTGTGGATGGGGATTTGTTGCTCTGGTGGGACAATGTGGCTAAGGGAAAGATAAGGGACTTCTATGTTAGACGGGGGAGGGAGGATAATCAGTTTGCGTATGGACTTATTAGGTATCTGGAGGAACAGTTAAGGGATTGTTATGGGAGAGGATGTGGGAGTGCGGGTTACCCTGTTGTGGAAATAGAGGGGTTGAAAGATAATATTCGGGTTTTGCAAAATGAAAGGTTTGATGCTGCAAGGGTGGCGGGTGGGTTAGAGGAGGTGGTATGGGGTGACAAGCCGTCGGCATGTGTCCTGCGAGGGCAGGCATGTAGGCGTAGAGCAACGGAAATTGTAAGGTTGTGTGTGCATGAGGCAATGGGGAGTATAGGGAGGGGCAAGAGTTGGTTACAACAGAGGGCATGGGGCAGTATGTGGATGGGTGGTATGGGTCGTATATGAGGAGTGGAGGGTGCAAGAGGAGGCTTTAAGGGATATGGGAGGTTGGGTGCAATGTGGACTTGAGAGGGAGGATAGGGAGGGGTTGAGTGGTGATATAGTGGAAGATGAAGTATGGACGGCCTTGATGGGTATGAGCAGGGGAAAGGCGCCAGGGATAGACGGATTACCGAGTGATTTTTATATACAGCATTAGGAGGTTTTAAAGGTGTTTTTAGTGTGGTTGTTAAATGTCATGAAGAAGGGGGGTGTCTTGGGGGATTCACAGTCCACGGCTATTGTGGTTATGGTGCCAAAGGGGACTAGTCAGACGACGGTGAGGGACTATAGGACTATTTCACTTATGTGCGCAGACTATAAGTTATTTGCGAAAATATTAGGCAATCGATTGAAAAGGGTCTTAGATAAGGTTATTGTTGGAAGTCAATATGGGGTGCCGGGAAGGTCTATGTACGTGGGGCATGGGGTTATTTGGGGGTTTATTGAGAGTAGGCAGAAGGAGGGAGAGGGGGTGTTAGCGCTGGATTGGAGGGCAGCGTATGATAGTGTGGAACGTGAAGCGTTGTGGATCATTATGAGGTGGCAGGGGTTTGGTAAGGAGATGGTGAGTTGGGCACGTACTTTGTACTGGGAGCAAGTATGTGTGCAGGTGAATGGGAGGGTGGGGCAGCGTGTTAGGATGGGAAGGGGTTTACGTCAGGGTTGCCCACTATCTCAATTGTTGTTCGCATGCCTGCAAGACCCATTTTATAGGGCTGTAGAAGCGTCTTTGCGGGGCAGGGAAGGGGGGATCTGGGTGTTAGGAATCCTGGCATAGTGGGCTATGTGGATGACACGACGATTCTTGTGGAGAGGGGGGGGGATTAAAGTGTGTGGGCAGGGTCATTGAGGTTTTGGGAAGCGCGGGTATGACTGTAAATGAGGATAAGTCGAAATTCATGAGATTTGGGGACTGGGAGGGGATGGTGGGCGGGAGCGCTTGTGGAAGGTGGTGTTTAGTGGATCGGGTGAAGATTTGTGGTGTGGTGTATATGAGGGATGCAAGGGAGGCGAGGGTGGTTAATTCGGAGGGTGTAGTACAGAGGGTGTTGGGTAGATTAGATGGTTTGAGGCCGTCACATCTCACGCTGCACCAACGGGTAATAGTGGTTAACGTGTTGCTATATAGTAAAATATGGCATGTGGCGGCATTGTACCCGTTGGTGCAGGGGGACGTTCAGAAGTTGTTGCGTAGGGTTTTTCGTTTTATTTGGGGATCGGGTTGTGATTGGTTACGAAGGGGGGTGGTTACGCTCCCGTTACGCCAGGGAGGGCTAGGGTTGATTCCCTTGGAATGCAGATTGAAGAGTGTTTATGTGAAGCGGGGTTACCTGAGGGTGGTTGGGGATGGGAGAGGGATAGGCCTTCTGCATGAGGATATAAGGAGGTGGTGGGGAGGGCGGGATTTAAGGGAATGTGAGGACATGTTACGGGTCCTCCTTATTGTTAGGGATCCATCACATATGAGGGTCAGGACTATTGAGAAGGCAGTGCGGTCTCGGGAGGTGGCAGGGGTGGAAGGGGTGTACCCTCTGTATGCTTGGAAGGATATTTGGGGGAGGTTAAGGAGATTACGGCTTCGTCCATGTATGCGGGAGGTATTTTTCCGGTTTCTTCATGGGATTTTACCGTCAGGGGTGGTTTTACGTAACAGAGGCCTTAGGGTGGATGGGGTGTGTCAAGCTTGTGGGGAGGATGAAACTGCGTTTCATAGTGTATATTTTTGTGAGCGTTTGGGTGTCGTGAGGGAATGGTTGGGGAGTGTGATTTGCTTAGTGGAGGGAGGTGGATTGTCGGTGTTGAGGGCACTTAGTTTGGATGTGGGAGGAGTGGGGGTGGAGGTTCAGAGGGCAGTGGCGTATGTGATAGCAGATTTTTTTTTCATTTCATGGGCTATGAGGGATAAAGGGGTTAGTGAATGACGGATGGCACTGGCGGCAGGCTTTTATACAACGAAGTGCCGAAATAGGGACCTCTATGGGGGGAGGTGGGTGAGGGATTTTCCTGTGGGTTACAGGGATTTCACCATGGGGGTCTTGTGGTCCTTGTGAGTGTCAGGGGTATCCGACGGGCTGGTATTGTGAGGCATTGACTGTGGTTGTTGGAGCTTGTGTGATTGTGCGTGAGGGATCGAGGTTGGTTAGCTTAGGGGAGTATCACTGTTTTGTTGTATGTGTTTGTATGCACGTAGTGTGTGGAAGGGCATTTATATTGTCCTGTTGGGGTTTTGATGTGTGGTTTAGTATTGATGTAACACTTGTGTCTTTTGTGACATGGCCGTGCTGGTCTCGAGACCCATTGGGGTTCTCGTAATGTATATAGTGTGATAGGGTGTGCACTCAGTGGTGTAGGTTTGTGTAGAGCGCATTGTATATCTGCTCTTTAGTTAGTGTGTGGTTGTGTTGAGTTGTTGTATTTATATTGACTGTACAATGTATGTCATGTACCCAGTATTTGGGATGATGGCTTAGACTTACGTTATCGCTTTATTGTATATTTTCTCTTGTATTTAAGAGTTATGTATATGTTATACTTGTGTTTTCAATAAAATAAAATAAAAAATAATAAATAATTATATGGAAAAATGATACTGATTTTCATTCAATATCTTAAAATAGCCTTGACTTATCGGATCCAGAAGATTACGTCTGATGCATTACATAACAACGATGACTCCCAGTAAGTTTAGATTGTGTTGGTGTAAGATTAAAAATTTAATGAAATTGCTGAAAGAAAACTTTAAATCGTTGGATTCAGAACAATTGCTAAACAATAACTTTTCTGATAGGCTTCAAACTTTCAGAGCTGGTGCTCTTCATTAAAATGATTTTTTCCTTTCACTTTTAAACTATATTTCAATTTTAATTTACCAGTTATGTTAAATAAACTGGTTTCTCTAATAAATAGGAAATGATTCTTCTGCTCGGCTTCAAACACTAAGAGCTGGTGTATATAATTGGAAGTATTTTTGTAATTAATATAAGCTACGTATGTGCCAATTTGCGAACTTCATAGAACATTTTCGTTAACCAATTCGACTTTCTAAAAAAAAAAAAAAATCCTCGAGGGTTGTAAATACCTTTAAATAAAATGGAACAGCAAAATAAAACTGAGGAATATCGAAAACTTGCGTATTTATAGGTTTTTAATTTTCAGGTATTTACCGACCCGTTAAATGGTATACGACTTAGGAGAAAGTTGACATATTATTAGCTACAGTATTCTAGTCTTCCACTAACTTTCTAAAAGGTTTTTATATATAATCTCATGCTTCTTCCGATCGAATTTAAATTTCCGTCCCTGATGAAATTAAAATAGGACTGGGTCGGAGAAAAATTGATTTCCATGCATAAATTTTGAATAGCCTCTCCTGACTGACTTCAAAATTTCGACACTTGTGTATCGTTCTTAGAAGATGGTATTCTTAATGGAGTATGTAGGTGATATTTTGACACTAAAATCAAAAGTATGGAATATTTTGCAATAAGTATTGTTAATGATTCCTTAAAGAGGGGGGGAGGACCCTTAGATGCTGACAGTGGCGTTTGATACAAAAACTGGACTTCTCTCTAATTCGATGATTGAAATATAGTTCTTTGCATTATACATACGCTATAAGACCCTTACACGTTTAGCACTTTCCCCTGATTATGATACAGAAATTCTGAGAAGTATCAGTCTCTAATGGCTGATGCATTGTTTAAAATAAATGATTTTTTTTTTGGCATCTTCAGGTCGTTTTAAAACTTTTAATACTGATGCTTTACCCTCGAGGGAAGTTTTGCTTTGGTATTAGGTTGAATCTTTGTAGCATGAATCTTTTTATTAATTCTGGCTTTCATGGCATAACTGGCCAACGTCTGTTCTGATTAGAAATAGATCATAGAGTTTGATTTTATTGGTTTTAGGTTAAGGGTGAATAACGCGCTTTTAGGTAGCTGTAACACCTGTGTCACCCCAAGACCAGTGTAACACCTGTGTCACCCCAAGACCAGTGTAACACCTGTGTCACCCCAAGACCAGTGTAACACCTGTGTCACCCCAAGACCAGTGTAACACCTGTGTCACCCCAAGACCAGTGTAACACCTGTGTCACCCCAAGACCAGTGTAACACCTGTGTCACCCCAAGACCAGTGTAACACCTGTGTCACCCCAAGACCAGTGTAACACCTGTGTCACCCCAAGACCAGTGTAACACCTGTGTCACCCCAAGACCAGTGTAACACCTGTGTCACCCCAAGACCAGTGTAACACCTGTGTCACCCCAAGACCAGTGTAACACCTGTGTCACCCCAAGACCAGTGTAACACCTGTGTCACCCCAAGACCAGTGTAACACCTGTCACCCCAAGACCAGTGTAACACCTGTGTCACCCCAAGACCAGTGTAACACCTGTGTCACCCCAAGACCAGTGTAACACCTGTCACCCCAAGACCAGTGTAAAAACTTTCGTGTGTTATGTACCCATAGTTAAATAACACTTATTTATGTACTTATTTTCTTGTTTACGTACTCACACTATAAAGCCTTATTAGCTAAGCTAGTCAGTCTCGCTTAGCTAAGCTAGTCAGCATAACTTAGCAAAGCCAGTCTTACCTAGCTAGCCTAGTCAGTCTTAGAGAAAAATTTGGAATGACTTTTGTCTGTTTTGATCACATTATACCATTTTAACTAGGGAAATTTGAATGGTGCTTTTCATGGGATAATTTCTGAGTGGTGCAGCGACTGACTGACCTTCAGCCCGTCAATAATGACTGGAGAGTGCAACTTCTGGGCTGCTCCACCTGTATGGATGGTGTATTTTAAGAGATTGGTCTCTCTTAAATGACAAGATCATTACCTTGTCATGACTTAACAGAATACACAGGAAACAAGGAAGGGACGGGGAGGAGGGGGGGGGGGTAGGCTTGGCCTGTGTGTCAGTGTCGTTCATTTGCTGGGAATTATTAAACACTTCAAATTATGTAGTTGAAGATTTGGCAACAAAAAACCTCAACCTTGTCATGCATCTTCAGTTTAGCGTAAAAGCAACTGTTTCTTAGTGGAAGATTTGAATTAGATTTGAACTTTGCATATCCTAATTAGCCATTTTTATTGAAGAAAATGTATTTAGTTTTCATGTGATGAAAAAAAAGTTCTGATTAGAGTTAAATCTTCACTGCTGATATTTATCCTCAGTAGGAGCTTATGGTTCACTTTCAACTCTTACATTCGCTCGCATCGAGGCGCAGGTGGCTGAGGTTATGCAATACTGGAATACCTTTTACGGAGCACGCAGCGACAAAGGAATAATCTATGTTAGTCTAAGTAGTTGTGGCACACTTCATCCAGTCATCCAACCAGTTCCATCTCTCCTGTAAATTCCGTGAAATTTTTCAAAATGATATGGTGTATTTCTCCTCTTTTTTTCACTCTGACAGTGGGTGGGAGGGGTGGGGGATAAGGAGAGACTCTTCTGCTTTTCTCTTTCTCTCATACACGTAGATAATGCAGTATATACTAGTCCTTCATGAAAGTTAATCTATATAGTAGTAGATTTTATCACCAGATAGAATTGGTGAGGACTCAAGAGTATTCTACTTTCTATCTTTTCAATGTTCTCCCATAACCGCCCATACGGTTCTTGGCAAAGAACTGCCCATATCAAATAAAGTTTGTGAAGAAAAGAAGTTTTCAATTTTCAGTAATTATTTCCAGTTATATTTATTCGAAGTATTTGCTGAGTATGCACAAAGTCTAAAAAATAATTCCAAATATAATCTCTAGGAAATTATAACAACACAATTCAGGCGACATTAGCTCTTTTTTCTAGACAAGCATGTACTGATAAAGTATCCAGTGCTTATAGGTTCTGGCAACACCTTGGTCAATAGAGTTTAGAGTCTGTAAGGAATCCAGAGTACAAAGACTGTGGGTGTTTAATAGCAATTGAAGTGTAATGGAACGAAGACTAGGGGAGAGAGTGGTCAATAGATTATGAAGACTTGATAGGCATCGAAATTTGTGCAGTGGTGGGTGTAAATGGGATACATGTTTTTATGTATTTAATTCACTGCCGTTGACTTCATTGATTTTCACTGTGTAAGACCAAGTACTTGAACAGGTATAAATTCTAAAAATATCGTTTAAATAAAATATCATTGGGTTCAAATGAAGCATCGCTGCCGTAGTGCTGTGATGGATATTCTAAGTAGCCAAAATAATTCTTCCATCAGATATTTTCTGCTAAAGGGAGCTTATAACAGTTACAATACAGGTAATAAACAACGGCAATGCAGAATTGTGGATCGTTTATTTGGAGAGTATTTAGGACTTCTTAAGATAGTGTTCATAATAGGCTCACTTTGGTTGCATCCAGAAAATGGCTTTCCATTGCCCAAGTCTTGTTCATCTGAAACTCGATCATGCTTTCCTTGCTTCCTGCCGCACCTATATGAAGGAATTTCCCGAAAAACTTGATGCTTAATACCAAAGATGTTTGCTCCTCCATTCGTGTCTTGAGATGTAATCACTGGGACACAGCATAGACACACACACGGCTTAACGCATCTTGACTACAGTCACCACAGTCAACGTTCAGCAAAGAATCAAATTGAGCAACAAATTAATAGGTTACGTTCCAGTAGTACGTGAAAAAGACGTGAGCAGACCTAGTATTAATAATAACCTGTCTTATCGTGTCCTCACTATACTTGAAGTGGTAGTCCTGATCGTCGGTCTGAACATCTTCCCGGAGATACCCAAACCTAACCAAATTACAGACATAAAGAATTATCGTTTCCGACTTCCAAAAGGGCTATGTACAGCAACGTTTTAACTTTGAAACACAGCGGATGATCGCATTTGGATCACCAGCAGTGTAGAGGAAGGGTCACTGTAGACATGGAAAGTCACACCGCCAAGACTATGAGCCACTTTAGATGATTCGAAAATGTATACTCCCTTCTAAGTACATACAATCAGCTCACATGAAATTTTCTTGGGAGAGGAAAAAGTATCCTCAAACGTTCTGAACAGGAAGAAAACTTATCAAGCCGGGACATAAAGCTCCCTGAAACTCAGAAACTTGGGATAACCCTCAGATCCATCACATCAAGAACAGGCAGCTCTCTACACAAATTGGCCCGGGCTCTTAAAAAATTCCTTTGCAATTTTCTTCGCAGTGTCTGTAGTGCACACCACCGGCACTATGGTAGTCTGTTCGGGATCCTGGATGCTGTCACAGTGGTTGTGAGACACCATTTTGGACGTTACATTGCTCACCAACGACCGAACAGACTAGGCTCTCGCCATCCTCCATGGCCTGTGACCCTAATGGAATTCAATGATATCAAGTGGGAGGTACAATGCTGTAAATAATAATAATTAATAATCCATTTGTAACAAATTTTACATGCATCTAATTGGAATGATCAATGGGTCCCCAATCAGCGAAGTCCTCTCAAGTTCCATGAAACAGAATGCGTGACATCATCCCTACAGGAGTATCCTGCATGAGGTACGTCAGTGACACCCTTGATTCCTTCGGCTCAGAAACGATCTCAACCCTACTGAGCCGTCCATTCAATAGTCTCCCTTTCCTCAACGACCTTATTTACAAAAAAAAAATCCTTCAGTTTAGTGACTTAGACATGCCTAGCATGGAACAGTAGGCCTGCTGCAGTGCTCCTTCTTTATGTTCCTATGTAACTCCACCAACCAGAATGATCTCAGTCACCACTGTTGTCACCACTCCACTAGTACCAAGAGGGTTGTGTGGAGTTCCTGTCTAAAGGCTCTCAAAAACTAGAGCCTTCATTTCGTGGATGACGAGTGTTTCAAAAGAATGTTAGTTGCCAGTTGTCAAAAGCACTTGTCGTTAGGCACTTTGCCTCTTTCGTGTGTGTGTGTGTGTGTGTGTACTCACCTAATTGTGGTTGCAGGGGTCGAGACTCAGCTCCTGGCCCCGCCTCTTCGCGTGTGTGTGTGTGTGTGTGTGTGTGTTTATGCATTACCAGATGTCATAGGCATTTGGCATTAGACACTTGGCCTTTTTTTTGTGTGTGTACTCGCCTAATTATACTCACCTAATTGTTGTTGCAGGGATCGAATCATAGCTCCTGGCCCCATCTCTTCACTGGTCGCTACTAGGTTCACTCTCTCCCTGCTTCATAAGCTTTATCATACTTCTTCTTAAAGCTATGTATGGATCCTGCCTCTACATCACTCTCCAGACTGTTCCGCTTCCTGACAACTCTATGACTGAAGAAATACTTCCTAACATCCCTGTGCCTCATCTGAGTCTTCAACTTCCAATTGTGACACCTTATTGATGTGTCCCATCTCTGAAACATCCTGTCCCTATCCACCTTGTCAATTCCTCTCAGTATTTTATGTCGTTATCATGTCCCCTTATCCCTCCTGTTCTCAAGTGTCGTCTGGTCGACTTCCCTTAACTTCTCCTTGTAGGACATGCCCCTTAGCTCCGGTACTAGTCTTGTTGCAAACTTTTGCACTTTCTCTAATTTCTTGACGTGCTTGACCAGATGTGGGTTCCAAACTGGTGCAGCATACTCCAATATTACCCAAAATGTGATAAGGTTCGCGAGTTATGGTAAGCTAAAACAGTAGTATCCAAACTTCAGCGTCCGTGATAAACCTTTCAGACTGCTTAGATTTATATGAATAATAATAAGCAACAGGAGTCCGTGGGTTACACTACACCTCTGTAGTTTAATTAGCTGCTACAGTTCTGGTCCCATACTACAGCCTGGCTATACGTAAGTGCATTGAGGATCATACAGAGGACAAAACTAGTTCACTATGTAAGAAATCTTTCTTACAAAGATAGATTGATAGCCTTGAGCCTGCACTCTCTTGGAAGACGTAGAATGATGGGAGGTATATTTGACGTATAATAGTGGAAGACAGGATAAATAAAGGAGATATGCACAATAAATTGATAATATCTTGCTCAGTATAAAGTCGAAGTAATATATTCAGGTTTGATGTATTTAAATTTAAAAGTATTTAAGAAACTATTGGTTGAGCAACAGAGTAGAGACATGGAAGCCAACATCTTCGATGAATAGTGAGTGAGAATAACATTAAGAATAATCTGCTGGCATAAAGCAGAAGGTCTGCTGTGGTGCTTCTATGTTCTTATGATCATTCTTAAAGATATCTGACAGCTGAAGACTTTACATTCCACATTGTGGCCCGGTGGCTAAAGCTCTCGCTTCACACACGGAGGGCCCGGGTTCGATTCCCGGCGGGTGGAAACATTTCGACGTGTTTCCTTACACCTTTTGTCATGTTCACCTAGGTACCTGTGTGTTAGTCGACTGGTGTGGGTCGCATCCTGGGGGACAATATTAAGGACCCCAATGGAAATAAGACAGACAGTCCTCGATGACGCACTGACTTTCTTGGGTTATCCTGGGTGGCTAACCCTCCGTGGTTAAAAATCCGAAGAAAATCTTATCTTAAGGTGATGCGGAGAAGACTATCTACTATTGTTTCGTTGGAGAACTATCTACTACTATCCAGTGATAAAGTGAAGGATAGTACAGCAGAAGTCTCTCTCCCATTATAATGAAAAAGATTACTTGTGACTGTAAATACTGTTATCACAAACCTTTTGAGAAAATAGAAAGACATGTAGAGAAATTGCTGTCGCAAGGAAGTGTTGAAGGTTTAATTGACTTTAAGGTGGAATAAAAGTCGCATCACCGAGGCTGTAATAATTTATAAACAAACGCACAAACTAGAGGTAAAACGTGACAATGTTTCAGCAAATGCTGTGCCGCTGTCTGGTTTTCAGCTGATGAAGATCAAGGATTGACCTAAACATCTTTATTATATCAGTAATTTGATTGTTAGTTTGTAAGAAGTATGCGTTTACCCCTGACTCTAATTAGCAAACAACACTCAATACCTCAAGAAACTTCTGGAATGTAGCTTTGTGGGTATAATCACTAGGCTGTCAGTAAGACATCATTATAAACATTAAAGTCTGCCTTGTTTACCCACGACAATTCAGGGAAGGGTTTCCATCTTGCTCAAAGAATGTCGAGGGAAAACGACACTTAAATCCTTATTTTCTTACCACCATAAAAGCCTGTTAAAATTTCCTTGTGACAGCATTTTTTCCCTAAGTAATAAAATCGAAATAATAAAGTATGAGAGATTAGATCAATGTTGCAAAGCAAGCTTTCATTGTATCTTATCTTTATTACCGCCACCGGTATGCATTTGTATCCAGGTGAATGGTACAAAGTTACCTAATGGCAATTTATCCTCCAGCGATATAAGGTATAACGCCAGCGATATAAGGTATAACGCCAGCGATATAAGGTATAACTCCAGCGATATAAGGTATAACTCCAGCGATATAAGGTATAACTCCAGCGATATAATGGTATAACTCCAGCGATATAAGGTATAACTCCAGCGATATAAGGTATAACTCCAGCGACTCAAAAAAGGTATAACTCCAGCGATATAAGGTATAACTCCAGCGATATAAGGTATAACTCCAGCGATATAAGGTATAACTCCAGCGATATAAGGTATAACTCCAGCGATATAAGGTATAACTCCAGCGATATAAGGTATAACTCCAGCGATATAAGGTATAACTCCAGCGATATAAGGTATAACTCCAGCGATATAAGGTATAACTCCAGCGATATAAGGTATAACTCCAGCGATATAAGGTATAACTCCAGCGATATAAGGTATAACTCCAGCGATATAGTACTCAGCGATATAGGTATAACTCCAGCGATATAAGGTATAACTCCAGCGATATAAGGTATAACTCCAGCGATATAAGGTATAACTCCAGCGATATAAGGTATAACTCCAGCGATATAAGGTATAACTCCAGCGATATAAGGTATAACTCCAGCGATATAAGGTATAACTCCAGCGATATAAGGTATAACTCCAGCGATATAAGGTATAACTCCAGCGATATAAGGTATAACTCCAGCGATATAAGGTATAACTCCAGCAGATATAAGGTATAACTCCAGCGATATAAGGTATAACTCCAGCGATATAAGGTATAACTCCAGCGATATAAGGTATAACTCCAGCGATATAAGGTATAACTCCAGCGATATAAGGTATAACTCCAGCGATATAAGGTATAACTCCAGCGATATAAGGTATAACTCCAGCGATATAAGGTATAACTCCAGCGATATAAGGTATAACTCAAGCGATATAAGGTATAACTCAAGCGATATAAGGTATAACTCAAGCGATATAAGGTATAACTCAAGCGATATAAGGTATAACTCAAGCGATATAAGGTATAACTCAAGCGATATAAGGTATAACTCAAGCGATATAAGGTATAACTCAAGCGATATAAGGTATAACTCAAGCGATATAAGGTATAACTCAAGCGATATAAGGTATAACTCAAGCGATATAAAGTATAACTCCAGCGATATAAGGTACGATCATATGCTTTGCTCTGTCAGACGTAAATAGCCCTTTTTTGTTTTTCCGTTATTGTTAGTTAATTATACGTATAACTGTGGTAGAATGTCACATCGGACAGAAATCAATGGACCGTAATTTGGAGGACAGTGAACTATGCATGAAAACTGTGTCGACATTAACATTGCGATCGACGGGACACCACACTGTTAGACGTGTCGCGCCTCTCTATTTCTATATGTTGTGGTCAGGTAAAAGCTTTTACAGGAGTATATAGAATACCTAACATTAGGAAAAAAATCGGTACATAGATAACGTTGAGAAATTGATGCTTGATAATACCCTAGATAAGGAACTGTGTAAAACAATGAATTGCTATATTCAAACAATAAAAAATGCACTTCATTAATTATTCATACAATGTTAAGTGAAAAGAAAGGCTGAGAGTAATGGTGGTATCTTATTTACCAGAATAAATCTGAAAATTTCTCTTGAAGTTGGAATTTTTCATATAAAGACCCTCTCAGTATCAGCTTCACGCTCCATTAAAACTATTGAGAGGTTTTCACAGACATCACTTGTTATAATAGGGCTGAGAATGTACCTTATGCCTTAGTAAGGTGGGACTCATTTTAACCATCTGGATGGTCTCACAGCCTCCAGATCACTCTGAGGGAAGCATCCGCAACCCTGGCATCCAGATCAGTCAGTGGGAGGATGAACAGCCACAGCATCCAGATAAATCACTGGGATGCTTTCACAGCACGAGCATCTAGGCAAGTCAGTTCGATTGTTCTTTAGTTCCAGCGTCCAGACTAGTCTGTGGATGATCCCTCAACTCCAGAATGCAGACTTGTTAGTCGATGTTCTCTCAGCTATAGTATAAAGGGTAGTCTGAAGACGTTTCTCAGCTCCAGTATCCAGACTAGTCACTAAGTGGATGTTGCCTCAGCTCCAGTATCCAGACTAGTCACTAAGTGGATGTTGCCTATGCTCCAGTATCCAGACTAGTCACTAAGTGAATGTTGCCTATGCTCCAGTATCCAGACTAGTCACTAAGTGAATGTTGCCTCAGCTCCAGTATCTACACCAAATATTAAGTATCTTAAGAAACACGACGCTTGGAGGGAATGACCCCAGTAACAGCCACTTAAGCTGAGACTTAACACGTGCAATGACAAATAGCTGTTTACAAATATGCAAATGCTCTCATGCATGCAAACGCGCACATAAGAGACGCACGCAGAGACGCACGCAGAGACACACACAGAGACACACACACACACACGGGGCCAGGAGCTATGTATCAAACCCTGTAACCACAAATAGGTGAGTACAAACAGACACAAACACACACATACAAAACACACACACACCGCTACCCAGTAGCTGTCCGTGAAGAGGCGGGGCCAGGAGATGAGTCTCGACCCCTGCAACCACAAATAGGTGAGTACACACACAAACACTCACCATACACACACACACACACACACACACACACACACACACACACACACACACAAATTCCACATACACACAAATTAGAGAAAGTGCAAAGGTTTGCGACAAGGTTAGTTCCAGAGCTAAGGGGAATGTCTTACGAAGAAAGGTTAAGGGAAATCGGCCTGACAAGACTGGAGGACAGGAGGGATAGAGGAGACATGATAACTACATACAAAATACTGCGGGGAATTGACAAGGTAGATAGTGACAGGATGTTCCAGAGAGGGGACACAGAAACAAGGGGGCACAATTGGAAGCTGAAGACTCGGATGAGTCAAAGGGATGTTAGGAAGTATTTCTTCAGCCACAGAGTAGTCAGGAAGTGGAATAGTCTAGCAAGTGATGTAGTGGAGGCAGGAACCATATATAGCTTTAAGACGAGGTATGATAAAGCTCATGGAGCAGGGAGAGAAGGGACCCAGTAACGGTCAGTGAAGAGGCGGGGTCAGGAGCTGAGTCTCGACCCCTGCAACCACAATTAGGTGAGTACAAACACGAGATAACAGATGCGTTCTTCCCGACTAGCTAGTAGGTCCTGAGGTAAGACAGTGGGAAAAGAGGGGGAGGAGGAGTTGCACTGCTCATCAGAAACCAGGGAAGTTTTGAGGAGTTGAGAGGAATGGACAGAAGTGAAAGCAGATGACTTCATAATAGGAACACTTCAGACTGAGGGTCCCAAAGTGGTAATAGGAGTAGTGTACACCCAGCCACTGAAGAACAGTTGACCAAAACAAGAGTGGGATGAGAACAACAGAACATTGGTGGACACATTATCTGAGGTGGCCAGAAGGGACCACATGGGCAGGGCAAAGATACGAGTTATGTGGGAAAGACAGTAAATGAAATGATGAAACTCGTGGCCACTAAGTGCAGGAAACAGAAAAGAAGTTCTCATGCAGGAGAAAAAGAAACAATGGGAAGACCAGAGTGAGCCGATGGTTTATCCAGAGATGTATCGAGGCCAAAGCCGAGTGTGCTAGAGCATAAAAAAAATGTAAAAAAGCAAACGACTCAGGCAAACAAGGACTTAAACAGAAGAACAGAAAAGAATATACATGGATAAGGTGAGATGACCATCAACAATATGAGAATGACATACCATCTAAAGCCAAATCTGACCCAAAGTTGTTATTCAGCCACATAATAAAATAACAGTCAAGGATCAGATAATTAGGCTAAGAAAGGAAGAGGGATGCTCACAAAAAAATGATCAGGACGTATGTGAAGAACTCGGCACAAAATTTAAGGAGGTATTCTCAGAGGAGACAGAAAGACTCTTCAAACCGAGGTGGTTTGCACCAAACTAGAGACCAGTTTCACTGACATGTATCATATATAGTATGTAAAATCAAGAAAAAGATTATCAGAAGAAGTGGTGAATCACTAAAATATAACAAGCACGGCATCAATGATGGAAAAATCCTGTGTCACAAATCTACTCAAGTGTTATGACAAGGAAACGGAAGTAAGACAATAGAGAGAAAGTGTTGGGCAGATTACATTTTCGTGGACTGTACGAAGGCTTTTGACACAGTACTTCACAAGAAACTCGTACAAAAGCTAGAGGAGCAGGGATGAATAACAGGAAAAACACTGCAATGGATCAGAGAATACCTGACAGGAAGGAAACAACGAGTGGAGGTATGCGACGAGGTGTTGGAGGGGGAGCATGTGTCGAGTGCGGTTCAATAAGGGTCAGTGCTAAGGCCGGGTGCTTTTTTTTTTTGGTATATGTGAATGACGATGGAAGAAATTGAGTCAGAGGTGTTGCTGTTCGCAAACGATGTGAAACTATTACATACCCAGGTAATAAGGGCCTGTTAACCTGGTCGTAATGGGGCCTGGAGCGAAAATAAACACAGCAGTAGTCTTTAAATTGTATTTGCATTCACCAATTATAAATAGAGATATGTACACCTATGTACACTATGTACAAGAGTTTGAAAAATGAGTGTACAACACGGTAATCAAAGGCAAAACAAGAGCCAGAAAGTGAGAGCACCGTGGGCAACCAGCAGCTGTATGAATCTGGCAATAGTGGAACGTAAAAGAGTTCACATCACCTCCGCCATAGCCAGACCCACCTTATGATTGGTCAATGAACCAGGGTACTGATTTAACGATGGGGCCCCGTAAATCGTTAAACCCTTAGCACCCGGTTCGCTGGTTGGGAGGCAGCCTATATGGGAGTGTGTACATACACCGAAAAAATGTAACATACTCTTTGCATGCCACAGAAACTAATGAGTAGAATACAAGCAGACGAAGATCAGGAAAGACTACAGAGGTATCTGGACAAGTTACAAGCCTGGTCCGATAAATGGCTTCTGGAGTTTTACCCTAACAAGTCCATTTATGATTCTTTAGGAAGAACAAAGTGGACCACAGACGTAGTACAGGCTCGGGGTTAAAGGCTGCAAACCTCACTCTAGGAAAAAGATCTAGAGGTGAGTATCATACCAAGCATTTCCCTGAGGCGCACATCAACCAAATAACAGCTGCAGCATATGGGCTCATGGCAAACCTAAGAATAGAACCCATACCTGGTCAAACACGTCCAGAAATTAGAGAAAATGCAAAAGTTTGGAACAAGAAGAGTCTCAGAGCTAAGGGATATGTCCTACGAGGAGAGACTGAGGAAAGTCAACCTGATGACACTGGATGACATGAAGGATAGGGAGGACATTATAATGTACAAAATACTGAGAGGAATTGACAAGGTGAATTTGGCCAGAATGTTTCAGAGATAGGACACAGGAACAAGAGGACACATCTGGTAGCTGAAAACTCAGATGAGTCATAGGGATATTAGGAAGTATTTTTTTCAACCTTAGAGTTGTCAGGATGGGGAACAATCTGAAGAGTGAAGTAGTAAAGGCAGGATCCATACAAAACTTTAAGAAGAGGTGTGATAAGGCTCTTGGAGCTGGTTGAGTGTGACCTAGTAGTGACTAGTGAAGAGGCGAGACTAGGAGTAATGAATCGATCCCTGAAACCACATATAGGTGAGTACACACACACACACACACACACACACACACACACACACACACACACACACACACAACATACACACACACACACCGATCAGGGGAGAAGGAATGGGAGAGGAAAATATTGGTGATCAGCGAGGAAATGGAGAAGAGGATAGCTGAGGAGAGTAGAAAAATGGGTAATGCAAGCCAAAAAGAGCAGAAGCCAAGATCCAGACCCTAGAAGAGAAGCTGCAGGGACTGACACAGAATAGAGACAATAGTACCTGGCAGGAAACAACGCTTGGGGCTTGTGCACCAGGCACAGCCTCAGGGAATGAGGAGAAAGGAGGAGAACTCGGGTACGCACAGGCACTGGCAGGCACACATGGGGCCCGAAGCAAGACGAGCAGGATAACAACACACGAGAGGGATATAGAAGAAGCAGCCAGGGTCACGAAGAGCACCACAGGAACAACGAATGGGAGCACAGAAACAACATATGAGAGGGTAGACAAAACAGCAGACACGCTAAACATGGAAACCCCAACAACACACTGCAGCGGACAGGGATGTAAGAGCAGACCGGACACACAAAGGAACACGGGGAATACATCCATGACAGCACCGGGAGAGGATAATGCACCTTTGACAAGGCAATGGGGGAGACAGTGGGAGGAGGAAAGGGAGAAGTCGATTTTCATCTATGGCCTGAAGGAAGTCGAAGGGGACACCCACGACAGAAGGAAACAGGAGGAGACAGAACAGATCGATGGTATCATGCTAGCAATAGGGGAGACTCATCCCAAGTGACAAATTTTCGGAG
>WNWK01035280.1:0-19882 GCA_009830355.1 Cherax destructor | reverse complement strand
TGTCTGGGTTGTCCTGGACTGCCCAGTGTCTGGGTTGTCCTGGACCGCCCCAGTGCCAGGGTTGTCCTGGACCGCCCCTGTGTCCGGGTTGTCCTGGACCGCCCCAGTGCCCGGGTTGTCCTGGATCGCCCCTGTGTCCGGGTTGTTCTGGACCGCCCCTGTGTCCGGGTTGTCCTGGACTGCCCAGTGTCCGGTTGTCTGGACCGCCCCAGTGTCCGGTTGTCCTGACCGCCCCTGTGTCCGGGTTGTCCTGGACCGCCCTAGTGCCTGTCTGGACCGCCCCAGGCAGTTGTCCTGACCGCCCCAGTGCCTGGGTTTCCTGGACTGCCCCAGTGTCCGGTTGTCCTGGACCGCCCCAGTGTCCGGTTGTCCTGGGACCGCCCCAGTGCCCAGGTTGTCCTGGATCTGCCCCAGTGTCCAGGTTGTCCTGGACCGCCCCAGTGCCGGGTTGTCCTGGCCCTGCCCCAGTGTCCTGGGTTGTCCTGGACCCCCCCTAGTGCCCAGGTTGTCCTGGACTTCCCCAGTGCCTGGGTTGTCCTGGACCGCCCCAGTGCCGGATTGTCCTGGACGCCGCTCCTGTCGCCCGTGGTTGTCCTGGACCGCCCCAGTGTCGGTTGTCCTGACCGCCCTTGTTCCTGGACCGCCCCAGTGCCTGGGTTGTCCTGGACTCTCCCTGTGCCCTGGGTTGTCCTGGACCGCCCCAGTGCCGAGGTTGTCCTGGCCCTGCCCCGTGTCCGGGTTGTCCTGGACTGCCCCAGTGTCTGGGTTGTCCTGGACCGCCCCTGTGTCCGGGTTGTCCTGGACCGCCCCTGTGTCCGGGTTGTCCTGGATCGCCCCTGTGTCCGGGTTGTCCTGGACCGCCCCAGTGTCCGGGTTGCCCCTGACTGCCTGGCCGTGTCCGGGTTGTCCTGGACCCCCAGTGCCGGGTTGTCCTGGACCGCCCTGGTCGGTTGTCCTGACCGCCCCGTGTCCTGGTTGTCCTGGACCGCCCCGTGTCCGGGTTGTCCTGGACCGCCCCTGTGTCCGGTTGTCCTGGACCGCCCCAGTGTCGGGTTGTCCTGGACCGCCCTGTGTCCGGGTTGTCCTGGACCGCCCAGTGTCTGGGTTGTCCCATGGGCCTGGCTCCCCCAGTGTCCGGGTTGTCCTGGACCGCCCTGTGCCTGGGTTGTCCTGGACCGCCCCAGTGTCCGGGTTGTCCTGGACGCCCCGTGTCCGGGTTGTCCTGGACGCCCCTGTGTCCGGGTTGTCCTGGACCGCCCCTGTGTCCGGGTTGTCCTGGACCGCCCCAGTGTCCGGGTTGTCCTGGACCGCCCCTGTGTCCGGGTTGTCCTGGACCGCCCCTGTCTGGGTTGTCCTGGACTGCCCCAGTGTCTGGGTTGTCCTGGACCGCCCTGTCCGGGTTGTCTGGACCGCCCTGCGGGTTGTCCTGAGCCCCAGTGCTGGGTTGTCCTGGACGCCCATGCGGGTGTCCTGACGCCCCGTGTCGGGTTGTCCTGACGCCCGTGCGGTTGTCTGGACCCTGGTGTCCTGGACGCCAGTGCGGTTGTCCTGACCGCCCGTGCGGTTGTCCTGACCGCCGTGTCGGGTTGTCCTGACCGCCCGTGCCGGTTGTCCTGACGCCCAGGCCGGTTGTCTGGACGCCGTGCCGGGTCCTGGACGCCCCGTGTCGGGTTGTCTGACCGCCCGTCCGGTTTCTGGACGCCCGTGTCCGGGTTGTCCTGGACCGCCCCAGTGCCGGGTTGTCCTGACGCCCCGTGCCGTGTCCTGACCGCCCCGCGCTGACCGCCATCGGGTTGTCCTGGACGCCCCAGTGCCGGGTTGTCCTGCCCGTGCCGGGTTGTCCTGACGCCCCGTGCGGGTTGTCCTGATGCCCCAGTCGGGTTGTCTGACCGCCCTGTGTCGGTTGTCCTGGACCCCGTGCGGTTGTCCTGGACCGCCCCAGTGCCGGGTTGTCCTGACGCCCGTGTCCGGGTGTCCTGGACCCCCTGTGCCGGTTGTCCTGGACGCCCGTGTCGGTTGTCTGGACCCCATGTCTGGGTTGTCCTGGACCCCGTGTCGGGTTGTCTGGACCGCCCCGTCGGTTGTCCTGGACCGCCCCAGTGCCGGGTTGTCCTGGATCCCCGTGTCGGTTGTCTGACGCCCCGTCGGTTGTCTGGACCCCCTGTCGGGTTCTGGACGCCCAGTGCCGGTTGTCCTGGACGCCCTGTGTCCGGGTGTCTGGACGCCCGTGCGGTTGTCCTGGACGCCCGTGTCCGGGTTGTCCTGACCGCCCTGGTGTCGGCGTGTCCTGGACGCCCTGTGTCCGGGTGTCTGACCGCCCAGTGCAGGTTGTCCTGGACGCCGTGTCGGTTGTCTGACGCCGTGCGTTGTCTGGACGCCCCAGTGCGGGTTGTCCTGGACCCTGTGTCCGGGTTGTCCTGGACCGCCGTGTCTGTGTCCTGACGCCAGTGCGGGTTGTCCTGACCGCCCCTGTGTCGGGTTGTCCTGGACCGCCCTGTGTCGGGTTGTCCTGGACCGCCCTGTGTCGGGTTGTCCTGGACCGCCCTAGTGTCCGGGTTGTCCTGGACCGCCCCTGTGTCCGGGTTGTCCTGGACCGCCCCAGTGTCTGGGTTGTCCTGGACTGCCCCAGTGTCTGGGTTGTCCTGGACCGCCCCTGTGTCCGGGTTGTCCTGGACCGCCCCTGTGTCCGGGTTGTCCTGGACCGCCCCAGTGCCCGGGTTGTCCTGGATCGCCCCTGTGTCCGGGTTGTTCTGGACCGCCCCTGTGTCCGGGTTGTCCTGGACCGCCCATGTGTCCGAGTTTTACTGGACCGCCCCAGTGTCCGGGTTGTCCTGGACCGCCCCTGTGTCCGGGTTGTCCTGGACCGCCCTAGTGTCTGGGTTGTCCTGGACTGCTCCAGTGTCTGGGTTGTCCTGGACCGCCCGAGTGTCTGGGTTGTCCTGGACCGCCCCAGTGCCCGGGTTGTCCTGGATCGCCCTTGTGTCCGGGTTGTCCTGGACCGCCCCGTGTCGGTTGTCCTGGACCGCGCCAGGTGTCCGATCTGGCTGCCCTGTCAGTTTTGCCTGCCGAGTGTCTGGTTGTCCTGGACTCTCCAGTGTCTGGTTGTCCTGGACCGCCCGTGCCCGGTTGTCCTGGACCGCCCCAATGCCCGGGTTGTCCTGGATCGCCCTGTGTCTGGGTTGTCTGGACTGCCCCGTGTCTGGGTTTGGACCGCCCTGTTCCGGGTTGTCCTGGACCGCCCAGTGTCTGGGTTGTCCTGGACCGCCCCAGTGTCCGGGTTGTCCTGGACGCCCCGTGTCCGGTTGTCCTGACCGCCCAGTGTTTTCCTGACTCCGTGTCGGGTTCCTGGACCGCCCTGTTGTCCTGATGTGTCCGGGTTGTCCTGGACCGCCCAGTGTCTTCGACGCCCTGTACCCCTGGTGTTGTCCTGGACCGCCCCAGTGTCTGTTGTCCTGGACTTCCCCAGTGTCCGGGTTGTCCTGGACCGCCCCAGTGTCCGGGTTGTCCTGGACCGCCCCTGTGTCCGGGTTGTCCTGGACCACCCCAGTGTCTGTGTTGTCCTGGACCGCCCCAGTGTCCGGGTTGTCCTGGACGCCCCAGTGTCCGGTTTGTCCTGGACCGCCCCAGTGTCCGGGTTGTCCTGGACCGCCCCAGTGTCCGGGTTGTCCTGGACGCCCCAGTGTCCGGGTTGTCCTGGACCGCCCCAGTGTCCGGGTTGTCCTGGACCGCCCCAGTGTCCGGGTTGTCCTGGACCGCCCCAGTGTCGGTTGTCCTGGACCGCACCAGTGTCCGGGTTGTCCTGGACCGCCCCAGTGTCGGGTTGTCCTGGACCGCCCCAGTGTCCGGGTTGTCCTGGACGCCCAGTGTCGGTTGCCCTGACCGCCCCAGTGTCCGGGTTGTCCTGGACCGCCCCAGTGTCCGGTTGTCCTGGACCGCCCCAGTGTCCGGGTTGTCCTGGACCGCCCCAGTGTCCGGGTTGTCCTGGACCGCCCCAGTGTCCGGGTTGTCCTGGACCGCCCCTGTGTCCGACAAACTGTGTTGATTTCTTCCTCAGGGTAATATTGGCATACTAATTGATACGATCAACTAATAGTGAATTTTTTTTTATTAAGACCCCAACGAAAATAAGTCACTTTGTCTGACTTTTTTTGGGTTATTTTATGTAATCTACACATATGCTGCCATGTATGATAATTTATGTAACTGTATCTATATTTACCTGTACCTGACTAAACTTAACCTTGCTCAAGTGCTCCTTGCACCCCTAGTCCCGGAGCTAATGGACATGTCCTACAAGGAGATGTTTAGGGAAATCGACCTGAAGACACTGGAGGACAGGAGGGATGGGGGATATGATAACATGTAAATACTGAGAGGAATTGACATGGTGGATAGGGACAGGATGTTTCAGAGATGGGACACAGCAACAAGGGTTCACAACTGGAAGCTGAATACTCAGGTGAGTCACAGTGATGTCAGGAAGTATTTCTTCAGTCATAGAGTTGTCAGGAAGTGGAATAGTCTGGAGAGTGAACCAGTAGAGGCAGGACCAATACATAGCTTTAAGAAGAGGTATGAGAAAGAGTGTGTTGGTGTACTCCCCTAATTGTGGTTGCAGGGATTGATTCATAGCTCCTGGCCCCACCTCTTCACTGGTTCACTCTGGAGTGAACCAGTGAAGAGGTGGGGGCCAGGAGCTATGAATCAACCCCTGCAACCACAATTAGGTGAGTACACCAACACAATGCCACCCAGGAGCAGACCAAGCGTCGCCTACACTCTTCCTTCACAGGGTTCATGATCCTTATGTTGGACCACAAACTGAGATATTTAAACAGTGAATATGAGCAGCAGACACCCCATATAACCCACTACACTGTACTGCATCTAGTGATGCAAGACCAGCTGGCTGATGCGGGTGTAGTCAACACTGAGGTACACGAGGGCCTTGCAAGTTAGGTTCCAGGCTACTGCTGTAACCAAGACCAGCTGGCTGATGCGGGTGTAGTCAACACTGAGGTACACGAGGGCCTTGCAAGTTAGGTTCCAGGCTACTGCTGTAACCAAGACCAGCTGGCTGATGCGGGTGTAGTCAACACTGAGGTACACGAGGGCCTTGCAAGTTAGGTTCCAGGCTACTGCTGTAACCAAGACCAGCTGGCTGATGCGGGTGTAGTCAACACTGAGGTACACGAGGGCCTTGCAAGTTAGGTTCCAGGCTACTGCTGTAACCAAGACCAGCTGGCTGATGCGGGTGTAGTCAACACTGAGGTACACGAGGGCCTTGCAAGTTAGGTTCCAGGCTACTGCTGTAACCAAGACCAGCTGGCTGATGCGGGTGTAGTCAACACTGAGGTACACGAGGGCCTTGCAAGTTAGGTTCCAGGCTACTGCTGTAACCAAGACCAGCTGGCTGATGCGGGTGTAGTCAACACTGGGTACACGAGGGCCTTGCAAGTTAGGTTCCAGGCTACTGCTGTAACCAAGACCAGCTGGCTGATGCGGGTGTAGTCACACTGAGGTACACGAGGGCCTTGCAAGTTAGGTTCCAGGCTACTGCTGTAACCAAGACCAGCTGGCTGATGCGGGTGTAGTCAACACTGAGGTACACGAGGGCCTTGCAAGTTAGGTTCCAGGCTACTGCTTAACCAAGACCAGCTGGCTGATGCGGGTGTAGTCAACACTGAGGTACACGAGGGCCTTGCAAGTTAGGTTCCAGGCTACTGCTGTAACCAAGACCAGCTGGCTGATGCGGGTGTAGTCAACACTGAGGTACACGAGGGCCTTGCAAGTTAGGTTCCAGGCTACTGCTGTAACCAAGACCAGCTGGCTGATGCGGGTGTAGTCAACACTGAGGTACACGAGGGCCTTGCAAGTTAGGTTCCAGGCTACTGCTGTAACCAAGACCAGCTGGCTGATGCGGGTGTAGTCAACACTGAGGTACACGAGGGCCTTGCAAGTTAGGTTCCAGGCTACTGCTGTAACCAAGACCAGCTGGCTGATGCGGGTGTAGTCAACACTGAGATACACGAGGGCCTTGCAAGTTAGGTTCCAGGCTACTGCTGTAACCAAGACCAGCTGGCTGATGCGGGTGTAGTCAACACTGAGGTACACGAGGGCCTTGCAAGTTAGGTTCCAGGCTACTGCTGTAACCAAGACCAGCTGGCTGATGCGGGTGTAGTCAACACTGAGGTACACGAGGGCCTTGCAAGTTAGGTTCCAGGCTACTGCTGTAACGCGAAAGTCACCGTAAAGTGAAAAATTGACGTTTTTTTTTTTCACTTTGAAATGCATCTAAAAGGCTGATAACATGTTTACATTGTGATATATTAAGTGAGTAGTAGAGCTAGACCTTCAAAAATGCATATACAGTACACACTTTACTTCCCTTAAAATATTTTCATCCTTAGCTTATAGTGAGTAGTGGATATGTTTATTGTAGGGAGTCTGAATAAATGAAGACTAAGTATTACTAAAAAACCGACATAAAGCGAGGCCCGCCTGTAACTCATTTTACCCTTACTCACGTACTAAAGAATGTTGCTCAGCAAAGAGTCACAGCTCAGAGTACGGATACCACTCCCAGGTCACAGCTCAGAGTACGGATACCACTCACAGGTCACAGCTCAGAGTACGGATACCACTCCAGGTCACAGCTCAGAGTACGGATACAACTCCCAGGTCACAGCTCAGAGTACGGATACCACTCACAGGTCACAGCTCAGAGTACGGATACCACTCCCAGGTCACAGCTCAGAGTATGGATACCACTCACAGGTCACAGCTCAGAGTATGAATACCACTCACAGGTCACAGCTCAGAGTACGGATACAACTCCCAGGTCACAGCTCAGAGTACAGATACCACTCCCAGGTCACAGCTCAGAGTATGGATACCACTCACAGGTCACAGCTCAGAGTACGGATACCACTCACAGGTCACAGCTCAGAGTACGAATACCACTCCCAGGTCACAGCTCAGAGTACGGATACAACTCCCAGGTCACAGCTCAGAGTACGGATACCACTCACAGGTCACAGCTCAGAGTACGAATACCACCAGGTCACAGCTCAGAGTACGGATACCACTCACAGGTCACAGCTCAGAGTACGGATACCACTCACAGGTCACAGCTCAGAGTACGAATACCACTCCCAGGTCACAGCTAAGAGTACGAATACCACTCACAGGTCACAGCTCAGAGTACGGATACCACTCCCAGTTCACAGCTCAGAGTATGGATACCACTCACAGGTCACAGCTCAGAGTACGGATACAACTCCCAGGTCACAGCTCAGAGTACGGATACCACTCACAGGTCACAGCTCAGAGTACGGATACCACTCCCAGGTCACAGCTCAGAGTACGGATACCACTCCCAGGTCACAGCTCAGAGTACGGATAACACTCACAGGTCACAGCTCAGAGTACGGATACCACTCACAGGTCACAGCTCAGAGTACGGATACCACTCACAGGTCACAGCTCAGTGTACGGATACCACTCACAGGTCACAGCTCAGAGTACGAATATCACTCACAGGTCACAGCTCAGAGTACGGATACCACTCACAGGTCACAGCTCAGAGTACAGATACCACTCACAGGTCACAGCTCAGAGTACGGATACCACTGACAGGTCACAGCTCAGAGTACGGATACCACTCACAGGTCACAGCTCAGAGTACGGATACCACTCACAGGTCACAGTAACATGTAGTACTTGGGTCACCATCCAAGACAAATGCTCAGAGCATCATTTAGTTTAGATTACATTAGCGGGTGCCACCCCTGGATGTGTAGGCCTACCCTGCACCAGCCACCCCTGGATGTGTAGGCCTACCCTCAACCAGCCACCCCTAGATGTGTAGGCCTACCCTGCACCAGCCACCCCTGGATGTGTAGGCTACCTCAACCAGCCACCCTTGGAAGTGTAGGCCACCTGCACCAGCCACCCCTGGATGTGTAGGCCTACCCTGCACCAGCCACCCCTGGATGTGTAGGCCTACCCTGCACCAGCCACCCCTGGATGTGTAGGCCTACCCTGCACCAGCCACCCCTGGATGTGTAGGCCTACCCTGCACCAGCCACCCCTGGATGTGTAGGCCTACCCTCAACCAGCCACCTCTGGAAGTGTAGGCCTACCCTGCACCAGCCACCCTGGAAGTGTAGGCCTACCCTGCACCAGCCACCTCTGGAAGTGTAGGCCTACCCTGCACCAGCCAACCCTGGAAGTGTAGGCCTACCCTGCACAGCCACCTTGGAAGTGTAGGCCTACCCTGCACCAGCCATCCCTGGAAGTGTAGGCCTACCCTGCACCAGCCACCCTGGAAGTGTAGGCCTACCCTGCACCAGCCACCCTGGAAAGTGTAGGCCTACCCTGCACCAGCCACCTCTGGAGTGTAGGCCTACCCTGCACCAGCCTCCTCTGGAAGTGTAGGCCTACCCTGCACCAGCCACCCTGGAAGTGTAGGCCTACCCTGCACCAGCCACCTCTGGAAGTGTAGGCCTACCCTGCACCAGCCACCTTGGAAGTGTAGGCCTACCCTGCACCAGCCAACCCTGGAAGTGTAGGCCTACCCTGCACCAGCCACCCCTGGATGTGTAGGCCTACCCTGCACCAGCCACCCCTGGATGTGTAGGCCTACCCTCAACCAGCCACCTCTGGAAGTGTAGGCCTACCCTGCACCAGCCACCCTGGAGTGTAGGCCTACCCTGCACCAGCCACCTCTGGAAGTGTAGGCCTACCCTGCACAGCCACCCTGGAAGTGTAGGCCTACCCTGCACCAGCCACCCTGGAGTGTAGGCCTACCCTGCACCAGCCACCCTGGAGTGTAGGCCTACCCTGCACCAGCCACCCTGGAAGTGTAGGCCTACCCTGCACCAGCCACCTCTGGAAGTGTAGGCCTACCCTGCACCAGCCACCCTGGAAGTGTAGGCTACCTGCACCAGCCACCCTGGAAGTGTAGGCCTACCCTGCACCAGCCACCTCTGGAAGTGTAGGCTACCCTGCACCAGCCACCTCTGGAAGTGTAGGCCTACCCTGCACCAGCCACCCCTGGAAGTGTAGGCCTACCCTGCACCAGCCACCCCTTGGAAGTGTAGGCCTACCCTGCACCAGCCACCCCTGGAAGTGTAGGCCTACCGTGCACCAGCCACCCTGGAAGTGTAGGCCTACCCTGCACCAGCCACCTCTGGAAGTGTAGGCCTACCCTGCACCAGCCACCTCTGGAAGTGTAGGCCTACCCTGCACCAGCCACCTCTGGAAGTGTAGGCCTACCCTGCACCAGCCACCTCTGGAAGTGTAGGCTTACCCTGCACCAGCCACCTCTGGAAGTGTAGGCCTACCCTGCACCAGCCACCCCTGGAGTGTAGGCCTACCCTGCACCAGCCACCTCTGGAAGTGTAGGCCTACCCTGCACCAGCCACCTCTGGAAGTGTAGGCCTACCCTGCACCAGCCACCTCTGGAAGTGTAGGCCTACCCTGCACCAGCCACCCTGGAAGTGTAGGCCTACCCTGACCAGCCACCTTGGAGTGTAGCCTACCCTGCACCAGCCACCTCTGGAAGTGTAGGCCACCCTGCACCAGCCACCCTAGGAAGTGTAGCCTGCCACACCCTGGTAGCCATGCCAGCCACCCTGGAAGTGTAGGCCTACCCTGACCAGCCACCTCTGGAAGTGTAGGCCACCCTGCACCAGCCACCCTGGAAGTGTAGGCCTACCCTGCACCAGCCACCCTGGAAGTGTAGGCCTACCCTGCACCAGCCACCTCTGGAAGTGTGGCCTACCCTGCACCAGCCACCTCTGGAAGTGTAGGTCTACCTGCACCAGCCACCTCTGGAAGTGTAGGCCTACCCTGCACCAGCCACCCTGAAGTGTAGGCTACCCTGCACCAGCCACCTGGAAGTGTAGGCTACCCTGCCCAGCCACCCTGGAAGTGTAGGCCTACCCTGCACCAGCCACCCTGGAAGTGTAGGCTACCCTGCACCAGCCACCCTGGAAGTGTAGGCTCTACCCTGCACCAGCCACCCTGGAAGTGTAGGCCTACCCTGCCAGCCACCCTGGAAGTGTAGACCTACCGTGCACCAGCCACCCCTGGAAGTGTAGGCCTACCCTGCACCAGACACCCCTTGGAAGTGTAGGCCTACCGTGCACCAGCTACCTCTGGAAGTGTAGGCCTACCGTGCACCAGCCACCCCTGGAAGTGTAGGCCTACCCTGCACCAGCCCCCTCTGAAAGTGTAGGCCTACCCTGCACCAGCCACCTCTGGAAGTGTAGGCCTACCCTGCACCAGCCCCCTCTGGAAGTGTAGGCCTACCCTGCACCAGCCACCTCTGGAAGTGTAGGCCTACCCTGCACCAGCCCCCTCTGAAAGTGTAGGCCTACCCTGCACCAGCCACCTCTGGAAGTGTAGGCCTACCCTGCACCAGCCACCTCTGGAAGTGTAGGCCTACCCTGCACCAGCCACCTCTGGAAGTGTAGGCCTACCCTGCACCAGCCACCCCTGGAAGTGTAGTCCTACCCTGCACCAGCCACCATTGGAAGTGTAGGCCTACCCTGCACCAGCCACCCCTGGAAGTGTAGGCCTACCCTGCACCAGCCACCATTGGAAGTGTAGGCCTACCGTGCACGACCACATCCACAACGTAAACAACTATAGGCCTATATCAAATCTACCATTGCTATCCAAAATCTTCGAGAAACTCGTACACAAGAGATTATACTCGTTTATAACTACACAAAGCATACTCAACCCCTGCCAATTTGGCTTCAGGAAAAATAAAAGCACTAACGATGCAATAGTAAAAATGATAGACCTACTTTACACAGCACTCGAAAATAAGGAATATCCATTAGGACTTTTTATTGACCTAAGGAAAGCTTTCGACACAGTAAACCACGGCATCCTACTCCACAAACTTGACCACTATGGAATAAGAGGTCATGCACTAGCATACTTCAAATCCTACCTCACTAATAGGTATCAATATGTCACTATTAAAGACACATCCTCCACGACACTACCACTAGACACCGGAGTACCGCTGGGAAGTGTCCTTGGTCCCCTGCTCTTCCTCTTATACATCAATGATCTTCCTAAAGTATCACAACACCTGAAACCAATACTCTTTGCTGACGACACAACTTATGTCATCTCCCACACAAACCTTGCCACGCTTAATACAATTGTTAACGACGAATTAATTAAAATATCAACATGGATGACAGCCAATAAACTTACACTCAACACTGATAAGACCTTCTATATTATGTTTGGCAACAGAGCAGATGATCCACATTTAAACATTAATATCAACACTACACCTATTGCTAAACATAATGAGGGCAAGTTCCTGGGCCTCCACCTTGACAGCAGCCTGAAATTCAGCACCCATATCCAACACATAACAAAGAAAGTGTCCAAAACTGTGGGGATCCTCTCTAAGATACGGTATTATGTTCCACAATCAGCCCTACTCACACTATACTACTCACTCATCTATCCCTACCTCACATATGCCATTTGTGCATGGGGATCAACAGCAATTACCCACCTAAAGCCAATAATAACCCAACAGAAAGCCGCAGTAAGAATTATCACGCAATCCAACGCTAGGCAGCACACCCCCCCACTCTTCAAAGACCTAAACCTACTCACTGTACAGAACATCCATACTTACTACTCTGCTATCTACATTTATAGAACCATTAATTCCAACTTTAACCCTGAGCTAAAACACTTTCTTGACAGTTGCGACAGGACCCATAGACATAATACCAGACATAAACATCTCTTTGACATTCCCGTGTCCGACTAAATCTATACAAAAATTCAATGCGCATAAAAGGGCCTAAAATCTGGAACTCCCTGCCTGAAAACTCTAGAACTGCAGACACAACCTCCATTTTCAAAAGCACCTTTAAAAAAACATCTTATCTCACTTACGCACCCAACCGATAGCTAACCACATGAAAACTACTTTCTCTTGCACATATCCACAGCAAAATACACTTATTGATATCTGTGATTCCCCTTAATTTGCACAGAACTTACCAAAATTCTAATACAACTGTTGCTTCATAATTCTTAAGCTAGTCATAAGTTTGCCTAAACACTCCAATATAGAAACTGTAATATGCCAATACATCACCTTTACCATTAATATATAAACTAATTGTTAATTTCTTAAATGTTTAAATTCCAGTACCTCAATTTTGTAAACCTAGTTAATCACTACAATTACCTAACCTTACTATCTGTATAATCATTGTGTCACTATAGAGTAAGACCTATCATAAGACTGCCTGGAAAGCCTAGGCATACCTAGGCATATTATTGGCCATCTTGTAATATCTACTTCATAAAATGCATAATTATAAGTACACCCCACCTTGTATATTACCAGAAATAAAGAATTTGAATTTGAATTTGAATTTGAATAGTATCCCCCCCCCCTCCTCGTAAACGACCTGCCACCACAGAATTCAAGACGAAGAGAATCCTTAGAGCAGCATTTTTGTAATGTGTTGACATATGGCCAGTGAAGACTTACACTTTCTGCTTAGGTTACCAAAGGTTTAACAGTGACTTTAACTTTGTGCTAGGTTACCTAAGGTTTAACAGTGACCTTTGTAAACTTTGTTTGCTTAGGTTCCGAAGGTTTAACAGTGACCGTAAACTTTTTTGCTTAGGTTACCAAAGGTTTAACAGTGACCTTTGTAACTTTGTTGCTTAGGTTACCGAGGTTTAACAGTGACCTTTGTAAACTTTGTTGCTTAGGTTACCTAAGGTTTAACAGACCTTAGTAAACATTTTTAGCTGTTTAGGTTACGAGGTTTAACAGTGACCTTTTACATCGTATTACAAGCTTAAAGCCTTTTAATTATGCAACAGTTTTTAAGTGGCAAGTATTTAAAATAAAGATTAAGACATTATAAATAGATTATTACATATAAACTATATGCCTTTATATTATAGAAAGCTATTTATTGCATTTTATTATAAGTACATATATGAGAATAAAAATACTTGTTATATTATATTAGATAGTTTATTATTATTATTATAATCAAATAGCGCTAAACTACAGGGGTTATACAGCGCAGAGATAGTATTTAGTAATTCAATAAAAAATATAATTAGTGATTCATTAATGATGAAGTACCTGAGTCGAAGGAATGTTGGAACCTGAACTGGGACAATATTGGGCGGATGACAACTTACACGGGATCAGGAATTGTTCAGCATTATATAGTTGTCAGGATAATTGTTGTTGTTGGGATCACACTAGAGTAAGAAGATGTTTTTTTAACAGTAACTTTGAAGCAGCTGCCAGAAACAGAGGCTCTGGAGTTCCCAGGAAAACGGTTCCAGATATTACGTCTTTTAATGCACACTGAGTTCTTACAAAGATTAACACAGACACGGGGAATATTATAGAGATTTTTTGTCTAGTATTTTGCCTGTGAGTTCTGTTGCAACTATCAAGAGTTCCAGGGCAGAACCAATATTAGAATTTATTGTTCTGTATATGTAGTATGCACAGCAGTATAAGTGAATTTTATATATATTAAGTAAGTTAAAGAGTGGGGGAGTGTGTTGTTGTCAGTAGCCTGACCATTGGTACTGCCACTCTTTGTTGAGTTTTTATTGGCTTAAAGTGTTGTGGATCCCCAGACATAAATAACATAGGTAAGGTAGGAATATATTAGAGTAGCATAACATAAATAGTGCTGTTTGAGGTATATAGTAACGCATTTTGGAGAAGATACCAACTGATTTGAATATTTTTTTGTTGTATTGAATGTGAGTGTTGAATTTCAAGTTGCTGTCAAGAAATTTTCCTTCGTTTTGTTTACCAATTTGAGACCTGTTGATCATAATGTTTAGTTGTACATTTGTTGCTCTGTTCCTAAACATCATGTAGAAGGTTTTGCCGATGTTAAGCGGGATTTTATTGGTAATTATCCAGGTTGATATCTTTACGAGTTCTTCATTAACAGTTGAGAAAATTCAGATTAGGATGGGAGATGACGAAAGTTGTGTCGTCCGCAAATAAGACTGGTCTAAGTTGCTGAGATACATATGGAAGATCATTGATGTATACAAGGAAAATCTGAGAGCCCAGAACACTGCCTTGTGGGATGCAGTTGATGGAGACATATTGCTACCTGTTGGTATGGCAGGACTTTATATATGAAAGCGAATGACCCCTGGTACCATAATTCTCAAGTTTGATGTGCAGGATGCTGTGGTCTAAGCTCTATAAAGAGGCCTAGTGGATATTCATTGTTTTCAAGAGCTACATAAATGCAGTCTATAATTTTTATAACTGCATTGTTTGTGTTTTTATTTGGTATGAAACCAAGCTGGCTGGGGTTGTATACGTTGACTGACTCTACAAAAGAGTATAATTGTGAGGGAAAAAGTCCATAGATAGGAGTGATGAAAGTGTGAAGGTATGTAGAGTGATGGTTGAATGGTAGTTTGCTTGTTAAGGTGGGGTGAGTGTCTCGCTGCTGCTATACCCCCCTCCCCCTTTTCCACCCGGTGAGAGGTACAATGCTAGGCTCCGGCCACAGGTTGAAATCACTTGACTGACCACGCCCGATCTCACTTCCTCTGTTTCCGCAGGATCATCGGATTCAAGGCTGAGTGGGGGGCCGACGTACTCACCAATTGAGAAATAGAGTTACCACCAATTCTACACTACACCAGTAGTACCTCAGTACACACTAGAAACATCAGGCAACTGTACGTTACCAGGGGACAACTTTCAACTGAGTCCCGGACATCATTTGTGACATTGTGGATGTTTGAAAACTGTTGGATTTGTGGAAAACATCGAGGCAACAACAACAACAATACCACCACCACCACCACGGAGTCTCACATGGATTCATTGCTTCAGTGTTAAGATCATCACAGCTGTAAATATCTAGCTTTGGATCATATATATATTTTTTTGTTTTCATTTTTCATTTTTCTTAAGATAGGATTATTATAATCATATTTACGTATTTATTATTTAAATTTCATTCTATTAAAATAAAGTGTTTATTTTTCTTGTTATTAGTCTTTTTCTATTATACTTTTCCTGAGAAGATTGGCGACAACCTTCACAATAATCTTTTGTGGATTAATTTTTCGAAAATACTGGACAACAATGGTAAGTTAGATATTGGTCTATAATTGTTTACATCAGTTAGGTTTCCTCTGAGTATTGGAGTAACCCTTGATGTCTTAAATATTGTCAGGAATGTGTTGGTTTCTAATGATCTGTTGAACACAAACAGTAGTAGTCAACAGAGTAAAGTATGAGGCAGCTACGGTGAAAAGCTTTGTTCCACAAGGCACAGTACTCGCTCCCATCTTGTTCCTCATCCTCATATCTGACATAGACAGGGATATAAGCCACAGTAAACACGGGGATGCCCCAGGAAATACTGAAGATAAATTACCAGAAACTGATGAAGGCTCCATTGTTAGCACTAGTGCCGAAGATAGAAACGAGACAGGAACACCCCCACCAATAGGGAATACAATGGGGAACACAGTCACAAAAAACCAGGGCAAACGGAAACCAGGCCTATGTGAATATTATGCACTTGGTATCTACAGACATGGAATCACCCAGAAAATGTCATGCCCATATGAAAACAGGAAAATGCAACCTCCCGTCCTGTAAGCTTTTCCACCCTGAAATGTGCCACTCATCAGTCCAGGAAAGACAGTGCTATAACTTATATTCTCAGGCATACCACTTAAAGGGTACAAGACAACACAGAACATCCAGACCATGGCAAAACCTGGGTAGCCACAGCCACTCCGGAGTGAGAGGTTTTTTAGTGCCAGGAAGGAAAAAAACCTGGCAGGAAATGACAGAAATCGTACACCAACTGCAGTCATTTCTGGAGTGGAATCACAGTCAATGGCCTCCACTCCAACACAACAGATATTAGTGCCAGGAAAAAAAGACCCCCCTCCCCATACCACCAATCCAACGACATTCATCTTTGCTAATATACAGGGTCTAAAGCCAGCAACAAACAACAAGATACCTTACATCCGTGGACTGCTTACAGAGTCAAATGCTATGTTTGCGGCTTTCACAGAGACCCACATAAGAGATCACTTGTACAATGAAATATGGATCCCAGGGTACAACCTATACAGATGTGACAGATTGAACAGGCAAAAAGGGGGGGTTGGCCTGTATATCACAGAGTCACTTATATGTTCAGAACTACTAAATGCCTCAAATGATGTAGTTGAAGTATTAGCAGTAAAGATCAAGAATCAAAACCTGGTCATCGTGGTTGTATACAAGCCTCCGGATGCAACGACCCAACAATTCCAGGAACAGCTTCTGACAATTGACCACTGTCTGGAAAATCTTCCAGCTCCTGCCCCCAACATTTTGCTCCTGGGGGATTTCAACCTAAGGTATCTAAAATGGAAGAACATTGCAAACAATGTTGTAGCAGAGATAACACCAGGAGGCAGCTCAGATGAAAACTCGCACACACATGAACTTTTAAATCTCTGCACCAAATTCACCTTAAACCAGCAAATAGTAGAGCCTACAAGATTAGAGAATACGCTGGACCTCATCTTCACCAACAATGATGATCTGATATGAAATGTCATCAAAATATCAAAAACAATATAGCTCCAGATCACAACATAATAGAGGTCCAGACATGCATGGGGGGAGCCCCAGATCAACAAAATGTGATCAGCCGTGAGGGAGCTTTCTCCAAATTCAACTTCAATAACAAAAACATAAGGAGGGACCAAGTAAACCAAGTCCTAAATTATATAAACTGGGAAGATAGCCTAAGCACCACGGATCCTAACCTATGTTAAGAACAAATTAAGTCTGTAGCACTTGAGGTTTGCTCAAGGCAAATTACCTTAAGGAAAAGGAGAAGATGAAAACTAGAAAGAGAGAGGCGCTCCCTATACAGGCGAAGGCAAAGAATAATGGAGCGGCTACAAGAGGCCAATATATCTGAAATACGTAGGGAGACACTGGTCAGAGAAATAGCAAACATCGAATTAAAACTAAAGGAATCTTACAGGAATCAAGAAACACGGGAAGAACTAAAAGCCATAAATGAAATTGAAAAAAAAACAAAGTATTTCTTTTCTTACGCCAAATCAAAGTCGAGAGCATCCAGTATTGGGCCCCTACTTAAACGGGATGGGTCCTACACAGATGACAGCAAGGAAATGAGTGAGTTACTAAAGTCCCAGTATAACTCAGTTTTTAGCGAGCCGCTAACCAGACTGAAAGTCGAAGACCTAAATGATTTTTTATGAGGGTGCCACACAACTTGGCAGACGCATGCCTATCTGACATTACCCTGACGCCAAATGACTTCGAAAAGGCAATTAATGACATGCCCATGCACTCCGCCCCAGGCCCAGACTCATGGAACTCCGTGTTCATCAAGAACTGCAAGAAGCCCCTATCACGTGCTTTTAACATTCTATGGAGAGGGAGCATGGACACTGGGTCGTCCGCAGTTACTAAAAACACCAGACATAGCCCCACTCCACAAAGGGGGCAGTAAAGCAATAGCAAAGAACTACAGACCAATAGCACTAACATCCCATATCATAAAAATCTTTGAAAGGGTTCTAAGAAGCAAGATCGCCACTCATATAGATACCCATCAATTACACAACCCAAGGCAGCATGGGTTTAGAGCAGGTCGCTCCTGTCTGTCCCAACTACTGGACCACTACGACAAGGTTCTGGATGCTCTAGAAGACAAACAGAATGCAGATGTTATATACACAGATTTTGCAAAAGCCTTTGACAAGTGTGACCATGGTGTAATAGCACACAAAATGCGTGATAAAGGAATAACAGGAAAAATTGGTAGATGGATCTATAATTTCCTAACAAGTAGAACACAAAGATTAGTAATCAACAGAGTAAAGTCTGAGGCGGCTACAGTGAAAAGCTGTGTTCCACAAGGCACAGTCCTCGCTCCCGTCCTGTTCCTCATCCTCATATCAGACATAGACAGGGATATAAGCCACAGTGCCGTGTCTTCCTTTGCAGATGACACCCGAATCTGTATGACAGTGTTCACCGTTGAAGACACTGCAAGACTCCAAGCAGACATAAACCAAATCTTTAAATGGGCTGCAGAAAACAATATGAAGTTCAATGATGAGAAATTTAAATTACTCAGATATTGAAAACGTGAGGAAATTAAAATCTCATCGGAGTATTAAACTAATTCCAACAACACAATAGAGCGAAAAACTGATGTCAAAGACCTGGGAGTGATCATGTCAGAGGATCTCACCTTCAAGGACTATAACACCGTAGCAATCGCATCTGTTAGAAAAATGACAGGATGGATAAGGAGAACCTTCAAAACCAGGGATGCCAAGCCCATGTTGACACTTTTAAGGTCGCTTGTTCTATCTAGGCTGGAATATTGCTGCACACTAACTGCACCTTTCAAGGCAGGTGAAATTGCTGACCTAGAAAATGTGCAGAGAACCTTAACGGCACACATAACTACGATAAACCACCTCAATTACTGGGAACGCTTGAAGTTCCTAAACCTGTACTCCCTAGAACGCAGGCGGGAGAGATACATTATTATATACACGTGGAAAATTCTCGAGGGATTAGTACCAAACTTGCACACGAGAGTCACTCCCTACGAAAGCAAAAGACTCGGCAGACGATGCAACATCCCCCCAATGAAAAGCAGGGGTGCCACTAGCACGTTGAGAGACAACCCCTGGAACTCTCTCCAAGTCTCCAGGTGAACGGTATTGTTTACCTGGAGTTTACCTGGAGAGAATTCCAGGGGTCAACGCCCCCGCGGCCCGGTCTGTGACCAGGCCTCATTGTAATGATGGGTGAAACCTCATGAGTTGCTGTTTTGAATAATAGTGGTGGTACTTGTGCTAAGTTTCCCGACTTGTTCTTCTCTGAGTTTATCAAAAATACCTTAGCAGCATTAGTACCAACAAGGTAGTCGTTCGCTCAACCACTGGTACTTGGGATTTTTGGTAGCTAGACATGATCCTACAGCAGAGAAGAAATTATTTAACTTATTGGCTGTTTCATCAGGCTGGTTATGTGGGTCACTGGGTTTGGTTAGGACAATGTCTCTGGGTTTTGGTTAATTCTGAGAATCCAGGATTTGAGTGTGTTACAGACCATTTTCATATCACCTCTTATTTCATTGAACCAGCTAACAAAACACAGTTTAGACTTCCTCGTTAGTGTGGTAAGTACTGATGTACAGTTCTTGGTTTGTTCTTCAGTTAGTTAGCCCCAATCTGAATTATTTTCATAAATATATTTCTTATCAGTGGAAGTGAGGATGGTATTTGTTAGCCATGGGCTACCTAGTGTCTCTGCTGTGATTTGCTTGCTTACACTACGACAATATATATTTTAAAGGCTTAATAGTTTTTGTCGTCAGTAGACTCTCTGTGTGAGTCACTGCTGATGTAGTGAAGTTACTTGTCTCATCATAGTGGGAGTCTCATCACAGTGAGAGTCTCAACACAGTGAGAGTCTCAACACAGTGAGAGTCTCATCATAGTGAGAGTCTCAACACAGTGAGAGTCTCAACACAGTGAGAGTCTCAACACAGTGAGAGTCTCAACACAGTGAGAGTCTCAACACAGTGAGAGTCTCAACACAGTGAGAGTCTCATCATAGTGAGAGTCTCAACACAGTGAGAGTCTCATCATAGTGAGAGTCTCAACACAGTGAGTCTCATCATAGTGAGAGTCTCAACAGTGAGAGTCTCATCATAGTGAGAGTCTCAACACAGTGAGAGTCTCATCACAGTGAGAGTCTCAACACAGTGAGTCTCAACACAGTGAGAGTCTC
>WNWK01035279.1:5000-19883 GCA_009830355.1 Cherax destructor | reverse complement strand
TTCTGGGGTTTTTACAAGAAAGGGTTGGTTTCTGGTGTGGGGGGTTGAAGGGTTAGGTGTGAAAGTTGTTTCGTGGGGTTATGTATGGGGTTGGGGAAGGGGTGGTTTCTCGGGTTTCCCGGTCATCCACTCACCCTTTTCCCCTTGGGGAAAGGGTAGGGGTTTTCTTTTATGGATGAGTATGTGTGTGGTATGTTTGGTGACTCGGACGGGGGAGGAGGAGGTTTTGGGTGGTTCTATTTTTGTCCTTTTTAGGTTTCAGGGTTTTTTCCAAAGGGGGTTTGCCTTACTTGGGGGCCAGGTGTGTGCCCTAAGTGTTTATATATTGTTTTTTTTCCTTATGGTTCTCTTTTCAAAGAGGTTATAGTTTTTTATACTATTATTCCCATTTCATGGCTTGTAATCAGGCAATATTCTTCGTATTTTAATATGAGAAAATGTAATGCAGTTCTTTCTTTCTATGTATGTATAGACACTGGATGGGACTGATCTGATGATTTTATCACTGTGAGGTGTTGGTACCAGGCCACGGGTTTCCTTTTACTGAAGTTTATATGACTTGCACGCAATGTGTGTGTGCCTAGGATCATTATTATTGAAGGGTCACATTATCACGGGTTTTAGTTGTAGGTTTAGGGTTTTCATTGTCTGTTTTTAAAACCCTTTTGGGGTTTCTATATTTTGTTTCAGTTTGGCATATTTTGTGTTTTGTTTTTTTGTGTATACATGTTGGATAGGATCTTATATATGTTTTGTTGTACTATGTGTAAATTGCTTTGCAGATCTTATAGGATCCATAATCACTGCTTTGTTTTGTTACTTTCATTTGGAATGCTTAGGATCTTTTTTTGTGAGACAGACTTTTGTAAAAAAAAAAAAAAAAAACTTACATTTTTTTGGTTACTTACATGTTTGTGTGGTTTAAGTTTGTTTTGGCATTGTGGGGAGGTTAGGAGTTATGTAAAGCTATTTTTTTGTATTGTATGTTGCATTTATGTCTCAGTCTAATGTTGTATTGACAACGCTTTGTATGCATCATTAAGATTGGTATAAAGGTTACCGTTTTTTACGGAGCTTTTAGGGTTTTGTTTGTAAGTTTAATGTTTTATTTTTGAAGTTTCGTTGTTATAGGGTAGTTAGGTTTTTTTGGTGTTATTATGGCACATTCTTGTGCCATAATAACATCTTTGTTATAACCTTACTTGTAGTAAGGTGACTACTTGGTGTATTGCTAGTATGAAAATTGTAAGTTTTTAAATAAAATATAAAAAAAAAATCTTATGTAATAATAATAGTCGTCTATATGTGGATGGTTCCATTGTAATTCCGTGAAGGCAAGACATTAATTCATTGTGTACATACATTATGTGGATGGTTGTTTTCAGTGTTGTTGTGATATACAGAATATAATTGTAGGATTAAAAATATACAGTATATAATTGTAGGATTAAAATTATATGGTAACAGGCGGGGTTGTGTGGCCCAATGTGAGCATTATGCTTATGGTGTTATGATAATGGTTTTTATGTACTGAGTCTGTTTCATATAGATAGGACATAAGAGGTGTTCATATATATTATGCATCTTAACAAATGTATATATTACAAGCAAGACTTGTTTTCCAGTGTATATAATGTATCTTTATAACTTCGATGTATGTGGGTGAATAAGGTTTAATTGTGTATGGTACAGGTTTCTATTATGTGATGACGGCTTCTTTGTTTACGTTTTGATTATATATTACATAACTGCTCTGTTACGTTGTATGCCTGTTGGCGCTTTTGTTTATTGTATATGTATTCCTAATGTTTTTAAATAAAATATAAAAAAAAATTACCTCAAATAACACCAGAGAAATATTTACACTGTACTAAGACACGCAAGAAGAACAATGAACACATCGTATGTAAAACGTGTAAGAGGTGGGTGTATTATTGTTGTATGTTTGGTTATGTTAATGTTTGTAACAAATGTACTCTAATTCAATTACCCTTTAGTAGTGCTGACATTGAGTTACCTATCTTTCTTAAGACAAATGACCCAATGTCAAATAATGATGAGTGTGACTGCTTCATGAAAATAGGCTTTCACTTTATTCATGTCAACGCGAGGTCACTCTTACAGAAGATGTCAGAGATTAGGATTCTATCTAACAGAACCAGGGCGGCAGTTATATCCATCTCTGAATCCTCGGTTGAATGTCACAGAGATTGACGACGAGGTCAAAATAGAAGGTTACAACATAAAGCGCTTAGATAGGAATAGAAATGGCGGTGGGGTATGTGCCTATGTAAGAAATAACTTAGTCTACAACCCAAGAACTGATCTGAATGATAATAAACTGGAGATTCTATGCCTTGAGATGTCGTTAAACGAGACTAAACCAATCCTAGTAGGAACTAGTTACAGCCTCACCCCCCCCCCCCCCATGATCAATTCTTAGAGGATTTATCGAGAGTCTTGACCGGAACTGATAATAATTCTGAGACAGTGATATTGGGAGATTTCAATATCTGTTTCCAACAGCAAAATAATGGGCCATGCAATATGTATAAGCAAATTCTGGGATTATGTAGTTACACTCAACTAATTAATGCACCAACCCGGATAACACAGTTCTCAGCCAACATATTAGACCACAACCTTTGTATTACTCTGCCAACATTAGTCAGTCAGGCGTCATTACCACAGGTCTTAGCGATCATCTCGTCATTTACTGTACCAGGAAAATCATTAGGAATCGGACAGGCCTACACAGGACAATTAAAATGAGGTCAACTAGAAACTACGGCAAAGAAATATTTGTAAATAGGCTACAAAATTGTGATTGGACAGTGATAACTACTTGTACGGACGTAAATGATGCCTGGGAAGAATTCAAAACAATGTTCACTGCCATCGTTGATAATATTGCACCAGTGAAAAAGGTTAAGATAAACGAAGAACTGAACCCTGGATGACTACTGAGATATTAGATAATACGAATTTCAGAGACCAGTTGATAAAAAGATTTAAGATAAACAGGGAGGATATTGCAGCACTAAATGAATTCCAGAGAGTTTGGAACAGAGTGCAGAGACTCATAAAAGGAGCAAAGGCAAATCACTATTGCTCAAAAATCGAAGAGCACAAGAATAACCCCAAGAAGCTCTGGTAACAACTAAAACAGTTGGGGTATAGCCATAAACCCGTAGATAGATCTAACATAGCACTAAAACATAGTACATTAATAAGGGCGTCACCCCGAACAGTTTCCATCTAGTAGGTGTATCATATGACTTCGTACGTAAAGAACTAAGTAAATTAAACCCAACTAAGAACACCGGTCCCGATAACATCCCACCTAAGTTCCTAACAGATGGCGCTTCCGAATTACCAATTTCCATTGCGCATATAATAAATTTGTCCATAGCCACAAATACTGACCTGGAAGGATTCAAAGATGCCATAGTTACTTCTATCTTCAAGAAAAATAGTAGATCTGATGTCAGCAACTATAGGCCAGTTAGTATACTCAGCGTGATGTCCACAATTCTAGAGAAGGCGGTATACTGTCAAGTAGATAAGTATCTTAATGACAATAATATTCTCCATAGTTACCAGTCAGGTTTTAGGAGATCTCAATCAACCGGCACCTCCCTCATTAATTTGATGAACTACCTGAGAACTGAAATGTCGATAGGGAATTTCATAGTAATGGTAACCTTGGACTTGCAAAAGGCCTTTGATACGGTTAACCACAATGGATTATGTAAGAAACTACAAGCTATTGGCATGAGTTGTGTAGAATTGTTAAAGTCCTACCTGAGCAACAGGAACCAAATTGTCAAGATCAACAACACAGAATCAGAACCCATACCGATAACATGTGGGGTTCCTCAAGGTAGTAGTCAAATGCAAGCTTCTACTGTACGCAGATGATACTGCTCTGTTAGTATCAGGTAAAGACCCACAAGACATTGCTAATTGTACTATCACTAGAACTAGAGTCCTGTAGCAAATGGTTGGTAGACAACAAATTATCACTACACCTCGGGAAAACGGAAGCCATACTCTTTGGCACGAAACATAAATTGAAAAGGGTAAATAATTTTAATGTCCAGTGTAATGGGGAACCTATTATAACAGTAAATTCGGTGAAATATCTGGGAATCCCCTTCGACCCAAGCATGTCAGGAGAACTAATTGGGAACAATGTTATAAAGAAAGCGAATGTAAGACTAAAAATTCCTCTACAGACAGGCACAGTGTCTACCTGCTGAGGCTCGCAGAACCCTATGTCTAGCTCTCATACAATGTATTATAGACTACTCTTGTTCTTCATGGCACTCTGCCTTAATAAGAAAAACTGAAAGATAGGCTACAAATAACCCAGAACAAAATGGTGAGATTCATTCTGGACCTGGGTCCAAGAGAGCATGTAGGCCAGAATGAATTACAACTGGACATGCTGAATGTTGAAGCCAAAGTAAATCAATTAAATCTAAATTACGTTTATAAAATTGCTCACAACCAGTGTCCCCAATATCTTACTGCCATTTTTGTTAAGGCCGAGAACCAATACAATTACAGAACTAGGGGGAGGGAGAACAACTTTGCAGAACCTAGAGTCAGTGGTCAGGCGTCAAAGACATTTTTCTGTACTGCAATAAAAGAGTGGAATAGACTGCCTGCACATGTCAAAGCCTGTCATAGCATGAGCCAGTTCAAGAAGAGAGCCAAAATGTACCTCATGAATAAGGCTACAGAAAGGGAGGAGAGTGATTGCTTGTACGAAAATAACTAATTTTACCTCTCCCCTAGTATAACTTCTTTTATTGTAACTGCTTTTACATAGATAAGATACTTACCTGTTTTTAACTTTTAAATATAAATAATAATTATCACAGGGACCCCAATGGAAATAAGTCACTCTGACTTTTTTGGGTTATTCCAGGTTCCTACACATATGTTGTTATGAATGTTATTCTATGTAATTGTGTATACCTGAATAAACTTACTTACTTAATATATTGACCCAGGATGCGACATAAACCAGTCGACTAACACTCAGGTACCCATTATTACTGATGGGTTAACAGGGACAACATGCATAAAGAAACAAACACAATGTTTTCACCCTTGCCGGGGATCGAACCAAGGACCCACGCCGTGTAGAGAGAGCTTTGCCCACCAGACCACGAACCACCTATTCCTCATTTTGTCGATATTCTTTAAGCCCCCAGTAATCAACTAATATAATTACAAATATTTGATTTAGGAAAAATCTTCAAAACATTTTACAGACGTAGAACAAATTTGTACAAATGGTTATGATAGCATATTGGTGTTATATACATACGTAGGCATTAACTGACGCAGATTTGATCGAGGATAATTCAACAAAATCAATCAAAGCAACTTTTTGGACCCGGGGTTCTTAGTTTCCACTGAGTTATGATAATTTTGGAACCAGAGTTTGTCAGCAATAGAGATGCTTAGAGCACCCATGGCTGTGGCAAGGCGCCATTCTCAATATGATGTTAATATTAGAAATGCAAGGATGATGCTTTTTGAAATTGAGTGAGGAAGGTCTTGCTTGGTCGTGAAGCAGGAAGAGAAGAGAGGTCTTACCTGGTGGTGAGGCAGGTCTTACCTGGTCTTGGGGTAGGAATGGGTGCGAACAAGGGTGTTTTGTGGCGTCCACTTCCTGGGCTGCTAGTATCTCCCTCTTCATCTTTGCCTCATAGCGGTGCAGTGTGAGGCTGGCCGGGGAGATAAATACTCACTATAAAATTGAGATAAATCACGAACGACTCTCAGTGAATAAACAGAGGACTAGGTCGGTTCAAGTCTCCGTCCATTTTTTTATTAAATTCGCGCGGTGTTAGGCTGTAAATGGTACTAAATAGTTGTAAAAAAAGGACACATGTATTTTTCAAGACACATATTAAAGGAAGCGTTTCGCCATGGGTGGCTTCATGAAGCCACCCCTGGCGAAACTTTATCTTTATTAAATGTCCTGAAGTGTACACGAGTGTCGTCACCCACCACCAGGCAGCCGTGTTTACCCTTCATCTGCACAAGAACAGAGACTAACATTTACCCCCAATTGTCGCGAATATTTTAAGATTTTCTAATTTATGTTTCGAAAATATAATTCTGGACATTGAATTTTGAATTTTGTAATAATATAATCCATTAGTTAATATAATATATTAGTTAATGTAATTCATCATTGTAATAAAGTAACCCCACTTTCCCTAAATTGGAATGGTGATCTAATTTCTTGGGGATCTTCTATTTCACTGGTATTATTTACGTAACATTGTCTTTGTGAGCATGTTGATGTGGCTCAGTAATGGAGACCTTGTCTAGCTGGTTAATAATGGAGGCCTACCCTCAGTAGGCCTACAAGAAAGACACAATGCAGAAAAAGTTTGTTGGTGGCGTGTGTCTCTCGTGACTGGCGGACGGTGGATCAAGCCTTCACCGCATCTTAAGCTGAATGACCCACATGGGTTTATCTTTTCGCATGAATGTAATAATAATAATAACAACAACAACAATAATAATACTTTCTAAACATTGTTTACATACGTACATAAGAACATTCATGAAAAACTTACTCTTCCAGTCCCTTAAGCTTGACATGAGGATTTTGGTTGTAGATCATGTGACTGAAGATGTGTTCCTGTGCCCAGCCCGTAACGTGGGCACCAGCTGCCCCTGCATGGAAGCTCCTCCCTACCTCGGGCACCAGGGCATGGCGACCCTGCATGGAGTGTTCCGAGGACAACCACCAGTCCCAGTCAGCGGTCTCCTGTGTAGGCGAGATCATTAAGAATAATAATAACAATAATATTATCTTTATTTCTACAAGTACATGTACAAGGTACATAGGCCTAGCTGATATCAATGACATACTACTATATAGAACGCCCCTTGTTATGCAGAATATTTCGGGCAAATTAGGTCAGTTTTGTCCCAGGATGCGACCCACACCAGTCGACTAACACCCAGGTACCCATTTTGCTGATGGGTGAACATAGACAACCGGTGAAAGGAAAAACGCCCAATGTTTCTACCCTCACCGGGAATCGAACCCGGACCTCACCGTGTGAAGCGAGAGCAAGGGTAATGAATGCTACCAACTATATTTTTTTTACGTAACATATAAAAAAAGTTTATGAAAGTTCTTGGACACTACAAGGCAATGATGATACGTGGTTTTTTTCACCATCACTGATGAATTATATCTTATAACCTGCATTTAGTGACACTGCCTTTAACACTTGTTGAAACAATTCTCATTATGTTCTCACTAGCAGATCTCGTGTAAGCATTTATACAGCAGTTCTGGCAGGTCTTGTGTAAAATATTCTATAGCAGTACTAGCAGAACTAGGAACTCTTCTATAAACATTTGTATTGCAGTACTAGCAGGCCTTGTGTAAAAAATTATAGCAGTACTAGCAGGTCTTGTGTAAACATTTCTTTAGCAGTACTAGCAGGTCTTGTGTAAAGATTTCTATAGCAGTACTAGCAGGTCTTTTATAAAAAATTCTATAGCAGTACTAGCAGGTCTTGTGTAAAGATTTATATAGCAGTACTAGCAGGTCTTTTATAAACACTTCTATAACACCACCATGAGGTTTGGTATCAACGCCTCCACAACAGCACAAAAGACTGACGTACTTTCTCAGGAATCCATCGCTCGTACTGTTCTCTTGCCCACTGGCGCTTGATCATCCAGCCGAACTGAGGAAACATCTCCAGTCGTCGCAGGACCGTGGGATCATGAGCCACTTCCGGGTAGCTGTTGACGGAGAAGGAGTTCACGCAGTGGATGGTCGGGTCGGCATCTAACAGCCAGGCAGTCTGCTGAAAGAAACTGGAAAGCGTAAAAACGTTATGGATTAGGTCATATGTAAAGTGTAATGAACACTTGTCAATGTTCAATAAAACCCACATGAAGACAGAAACTCGGAAGATTAATGGGTCTGTATATTTCGATCCCCTTCTGCTGAAGAGGATCCCTGAAGGCGATCCAAATATACACACCAATTAATCTTCTGAGTTTCTGTCTACATCTCAGTTATTATGGAGCTTTTCGTAATAAGAATAATTTAATATGTTGGACATGACTGGTAGTGACCAGACATGACTGGTAGTGATCAGACATGACTGGTAGTGACCAGACATAACTGGTAGTGACCGGACATGACTGGTAGTGATCAGACATGACTGGTAGTGACCAGACATGACTGATAGTGACCAGACATGACTGGCAGTAACCAGACATGACTGGTAGTGAGCAGACATGACTGGTAATGACCAGACATGCTGACAACACAAGAGCCAGGGGAGTAAATATTTTACCACTATAACTCTCGTGGCAATAAAGTGAATGAGTCTATAACTCTGGATAATTTTTTTTGTTATTTCCACGAAGGTTCACTTTCAAACGAGTGGAAAATCGAGCTTATTGTGCCGTTATTGTAAAAATTCTTTTTTTTTTTTTTTTTTTTTTTTTTTTTTTAGAAAACAGTAAAATACTTTGATAGCAAAAGTCTACATTTTTATTAAACGTTTCGGATTTCGGACAATAAATTCTGTATATCAAGTCTGTCAAGTTACTGTAACAACTGCAGTAATTATTCAAGACAGAAATAGGTGAAATTACATTTAGTCACATTTAAAGTTTAGAGTTTTTCGTGAATATTAAAATACTTGAATCTCAAGAAAGTAATCCTGGTAAACTATAAAACAGCCTTGTGGCATGCTAAGAGTATGTTACATTTTATTCAGTGTCTGTCACACACTCATGTCTCGAGGCCAGTGAACCAGGCGCTAAGGGTATAATGAGCAACAGCACCATTGTTATGTCAGTAACTTGATTCAACCAGCCAATCACAGGGAAGCCCACCAAAGTTGTGAACCGATATGGTACACTTGTGAATCATCCTTGGTAGACTTACTTCCACATCTGGTAACTACCATTCTCATCGTGTTTCTTGCTTGCATTTGCCTTATTGTACATAGCTATATATTATGTACATAGGCTGTACTTGTTGACTGTACTGCAATCAGCGCTTTGTTATATTGGGTTATGCCACCCACCCGTAGTCACCTATTTGTGGTTGCAGGGGTCGGGTCATAGCTCCTGGCCCCGCCTCTTCACTGGTCGCTACTAGGTCTTTTCCCTGCTCTACGAACTTTATCAAACCTCGTCTTAAAACTATGTATGGATCCTGCCTCCACTACGTCACTTTTCAGACTGTTCCACTTCCTGACAACTTTATGACTGAAGAAATACTTCCTAATATCCCTTTGACTCATCTGAGTCTTCACCTTCCAATTGTGACCCTCTGTTTCTGTGTCCCCTCTCTGGAACATCCTGTCTCTGTACACCTTTTCAATTCCTCGCAGAATTTTATTTGTCGTCATCATGTATCCCCTAACCCTCTTGTCATCCAGTGTGGTCATGCCGATTTCCCTTATCCTTTGTTCGTAGGACATTCCTATTAGATCTGGGACTAGTCTTGTTGCAAACCTTTGCACTTTCTCTAATTTCCTGACGTGCTTGACCAGTTGTAGGTTCCAAACTGGTACTGCATACTCCAATAAGGGCCTGACGCACACGGTGTACAGTCTTGAACGATTCCTTACTGTGGTGTCGAAACGCTATTCTTAGGTTTGCCAGGCGCCCATCTGCTGCAGCAGTTATCTGGTTGATGTGCGCCTCAGGAGATGTGCTCGGTATTATACTCACCCCAAGATCCTTTTTCCTGAGTGAAGTTTGAAGTCTTTGGCCACCTAGACTATATTCAATCTGCAGTCTTCTTTGCCCTTCGCCGATCTTCATGACTTTGCTTTTGGTTGGGTTAAATTCCAGGAGCCAGTTTCTGCACCAGGCTTGCAGCCTGTCCAGGTCCCATTGTAGTCCTGCCTGATCCTCGTCCGATGTAATTATCCTCATTAACTTCACATCATCTGCAAAGAGGGATACTTTTGATTCTATCCCGTCCGTCATGTCATTCACATATACCAAAAACAGCACTGGTTCTAGGACTGACCCCTGTGGAACCCCATTTGTCACAGGTGCCCACTTTGACACCTAATCACGTACCATGACTCGTTCTTGCCTCCCTGTCAGATATTCTCTTATCCATTGCAGTGCCTTTCCTGTTATGCATGTCTGATCCTCTAGCTTTTGCACTAATCTCTCGTGAGGAACTGTGTCAAAGGCCTTCTTGCAGTCCATAAAAATGCAATCTACCCACCCCTTTCTCTCATGTCTTACTTACGTTAACTTGTCATAAAACTCCAGTAGGTTTGTGACAGGATTTCCCTTCCCTGAAATTGTGCTGGTTGTCATTTATAAGCTTGTTCCTTTCTAGGTGCTCTACCACTCTCCTGATAATATTTTCCATGACTTTGCGTACTATACACGTCAGTGACACTGGTCTGTAGTTTAATGCCTCGAGTCTGTCTCCTTTCTTAAAAATTGGGACTACATTTGCCGTCTTCCATACCTCAGGTAGTTGCCCAGTTTCAGTGGATGTGTTGAAGATTGCTGATAGTGGCATATACAGCGCCTCTGCTCCCTAAGGACCCACGGAGATACCAAGTTCACGTAGAAGCTGCTCCACCTAATCCTCGGTTGTGTGTATTTCATCCAGCACTTGTTGGTTTATCCCTTGTTGGTGTACCCCCCTATTCTGACTTCCTTGAGTTCTTTCTGACTAGACTGTAAATATTTCTTTAAATCTCATGTTGAGCTCCTCACATACTTCTTGGTCGTTTCTTGTGAACTCCCCACCCTCCTTCCTCAACCTGATTACCTCGTCTTACTGCTCTTTTCCTCCTGACGTGGCTATACAACAGCTTTGGGTCAGACTTGATTTTAGATGCTATGCCGTTTTGTCGCTGGGCCTCCCTCCTTATCTGTGCATATTCGTTTCTGCTTCTTCGACTAATCTTATTATTTTCCTCTGCCTCCTTGTATTTTGTTGTCATGTAGACCATCATTTTGCTTACTGATTTTCCTACGAATTCTCTTTTCCACTGAACCTCCTGCAGGAAGTTCCTCATCCCTGTGTAGTCCCCTCTTTTCTAGTTTGGCTTTTCCCATCCTACTCCTGTTACTCTTTCCACTTGTAACTTCTATGTATTCAAAGCTCAGAACCACATGATCACTAGCTCCTAGGGGCCTTTTGTATGTGATGTCCTCGATGTCCGAACTACTCAAGGTGAATACGAGGTCCAATCTTGCTGGTCCATCCTCACCTCTCTCTCTAGTAGTGTCATGAGGTTTTCCTGTAACACATCCATCATCTTGCTTCTCCATGTTTCAAGACCCCATGTGGTTCCAGGTTTTCCCAGTCAGTCTCCTTGTGATTGAAATCACCTATAACTAGTAACTTTGCTATACTGGTGTGAGCTCTTCTGGCCACCTCAGCTCCTGCAGTTCTGTGGCAGGTTGTACATCACTGCAATTACCACCTTAGGGCCCTCAGACTGAATTGTTCCTACTATGTAGTCCCTTTTGCCAATTCCGTCCATTCCTTCCATTTCCTCAAATCCCCACCGGTTTTTAATGAGCAGTACAACTCCTCCTCCCTCTCTGTGTCTGTTATCATCCTGGAGAGTTTCGTTTCTGTGAGTGCTATGATGTCTGGGAACATTTCCTTGAAGCTTTCATGCCACTCCTCACAATTGTTATTTCGTCCATGTTCATATACCAAACCTTCAACTTCTTTTCTAAAACTGTGGTCTGAGGAGTACGTTGGGGTTGGGGAAACAGGAGACCTGGCGAGGAACTATGGGGGGTTGCTGTGAAGGTAGAGTTTGTGATGATGGGGATGGGGGCAGTGGGTACAGTGTGTGGGTTTTGGGTTAGATTATTTGGTTGCATTGGAGTTGTTGGGGTTGAGGTCCTTCTTTAGGTGGTTCTGAGGAAGGTTGCTCTTCCTTCTGAGTCTGGGTTCTCCTGCCCATCTCCATCTTTGCCTCTCTTTCCTCCTTGCATCTTTGTACCCTCTCTTTCAGTGGTCGAGGTACACCCTCCAGTATGTTGATATGTCCCTTAGTCATGCTTTCTCCTGCAGGATCATGTTTTGAGCCGATTCTGCCTTGAAAAATCACTTTGACTGGCCAGTTTTTTTTTTTTTTTTTTTGCAAACCTCCATATTCTCAGAAAATTTGTCATATGGGTCATGTCCTCTCCTATTGCTTTCATGATACTTTCAATTGTTTTTTCTCCCTCTGTCTTCTTGCTTCATAAGTTTCCCCTTCAACTTCCTGGAGCCCATAAACAAAGACTGACCTCTCCCTTTCATTCTCCCACTGCATTTTCCTTTGCATCCCATAAGTCAATGTAGTTGCCTCCATCAAAGCTTTCCTTTCTTCAATCTCTTCTCTATCTGATTTCCCTGTGCCCATTGGTCTGTTATTTTCCGTTCTCAGCTTTTCCTGGGCAATGCTGTGGGCAATGCCAGGTCTCCTGTTTCCCCAACCCCAACGTACTCCTCAGACCACAGTTTTAGAAAAGAAGTTGAAGGTTTTGTATATGAACATGGACGAAATAACAATTGTATGAGTGGCATGAAAGCTTCAAGGAAATGTTCCCAGACATCATAGCACTCACAGAAACGAAACTTCCATTTTCTTCCTTCTTCTTGTTTGTTCCTGGTGTGCTCCTCGTCTTTTCCCGGGCTCCACAGTGGTCTGATAGTGCCTCTGTGTACACTTTAACTCCTTTGTTCCCTACAGTTTCCTTGTTTGTGACTGATGTAGCACTTCCTGATGTCATGCCCATGCTGCTCTTTGTTTCTTTAGACTGTTACAGATTTTTCAGTTCGTTTTCTAAGCTCTGTATGTTAACTTCTACTGCTGTGACTTGTAGCTCCCATTTACTGTTCTTTGCAGCTATCCTCTATGGTATTTTCTTGCTAAGATCTTCTAGCTTCCTTCCCCACTCTTGTTCCCTTTTCATGAACTCTGCCACCCAATCTTACTTAACAAACTCATCCTCCTGTCCCGTGGTTTTCCATCCTGCTCTCTGGCAATCCATTTTTTTTGTCACCACAGAATGAAAAACTTATGTGCTTTTGTATGGTTGTTCATTATGTGTGTGTGAGTGTGTGTGTATGTGAGTTTGTGTGTGTGTGTGTGTGTACTCACCTAGTTGTGGTTGCAGAGGTCAAGTCATAGCTCCTGGCCCCACCTCTTCACTGGCCACTACTGGGTCATTCTCCCTGAGCCATGTATGTGTGTGTGTGTGTGTGTGTGTGTGTGTGTGATCCTAAATGGATAAACAAAAGATTAAAACATCTCATTGGTGAAAAGAGAGGCATATATAGGCGAATCAAAAGAGGAGAAGGGCGGTTAAGAAATCAATATATTCAGTTAAAGATGGATAGGATTGTTAAAGATGGATAGGATGGTAGGATTGCTGGTGTCTTTTTTCTGTCTCATAAGCACGCTGGATAACAGGTATATATTGGTACTTCTACTTACACTTAGGTCACACTACACAGACATGCACATGCATATATATACATACACACATCTTGGTTATTCTTCTTTTTCTTAATAGCTCTTGTTCTTCTTTATTTCCTCTATTTCTCCATGGGGAAGTGGAAAAGAATCTTTCCTCCGTAAGCCATGCGTGTCATATGATGCGATTAAAATGCCGGGAGCAATGGGCTAGTAACCCCTTCTCCTGAATACATTACTAAAAAAGAAAAGAAAAACTTTATAAAACTGGGATGCTTCAGTGTGCGTGGATGTAGTGCGGATGATAAGAAAGAGATGATTGCTGATATTATGAATGAAAAGAAGTTGGATGTCCTGGCCCTAAGCAAAACAAAGCTGAAGGGGGTAGGCGAGTTTCAGTGGGGAGAAATAAATGGGATTAAGTCAGGAGTACCTGAGCGAGTTTGAGCTAAAGAAGGTGTAGCAATAATGTTGAAGGATCAGTTATGGAAGGAAAAAAGGGAATATAAATGTATATATTCAAAGATCATGTGGATTAAAATAAGGGTCGGAAACAAAAAGTGGGTCATAATAAGCGTGTATGCACCTGGAGAAGAGAGGAGTGTAGAGGAGAGAGAGAGATTTTGGGAGATGTTAAGCGAATTTATATGAACTTTTGAACCAAGTGAGAGAGTAATTGTGGTAGGGGACCTAAATGCTAAAGTAGGAGCAACATGTAGAGAGGGTGTGGTAGGTAAGTTTGGGGTGCCAGGTGTATATGATAATGGGAGCCCTTTAATTGAACTTTGTATAGAAAGGGGTTTAGTTACAGGATTATCCCGAGAGAATTAATCTCCAGTCGAATGAAGAAGGAGAAAAAGATCCCAGTTTGTTGATATTATTACAGCGATTAATGACGAAGCGAAAGATTTATCAACAAAGCTGTCATGATACAAAGCTTATGGCAAACCTACGAATTTTTTAAAGGTAATTTGCCCCGTAGCGAGATTTACTAAAACTTTTGATGAAATTGAAAAATTATATGACAATTTTAATCAGGAAGATTTGCTAGCTGAAATACAAAGATTAGAAATCATGACGCATGACTCTAGAGATATTATAGCGGCTTTTGAGGAGGGACAAGGATTATATAACCGCATTAGGCGAATGCTGACCTAGAGCGAGCGGGCCTGGCGAGAGTGGGGACACCCACCTAGGGTGAAACCCACCTAGGGTTTCACATCTTAGAAGTCGCCAAATTTAAGCTGTACCATTTTGGTATATGATTCTTAAAAAAAAACATATGAGGACAGAATAAAACTTTTATACAGTGATAGAGACAGTGTAGTTGCTTGTCTTGAGCAAATTAAAAATATTAATGTTGAAATCGGGAAGGAGCCACTGAGGAAATGGCTAGACACAT
>WNWK01035278.1:0-19883 GCA_009830355.1 Cherax destructor | reverse complement strand
CTTTTTTTGGGCTGAATTTGGAAAAAGGCATCTTCTTGGAACCCCTCTGGTGACCCCAACCAATAACCTACCCCCACAAACCCATGAAACAAGCCCAACTCCCCCACCTTTTCCCAAAAAAGGGAAACCACCTTGCCCAGCCCTACCTCATGCCCATCCCCTTTTTTGGCTTTCCCCCAACATCCCCCCAATGTTTTATATTTAAGTCACCCCCCAAACCCTCAAACTTACACCACCAACCACACACCAGCCCCATCATCCAATCACCCCCCTCCCAGTCCTCATCACCCAATCACCCCCCACCCGGGGCCACGACAATCACCCCTTTTAACCCCGCCACTTCCCACAGTTCAAGCCCACATTGCCCTACCCCCACACCTTACCTTGCCACCCACAACCTAGTTATGTAGCCCCCCACCATCCTCATTACTCCCCACCCCAACAACCACCCCTTACCCCCCCAGTCACTCACCACCCACATGACACTGCTTCCACCCCCTCACAGCCCTTTTTGCCCAGCATCCTCCACCCCCCCAGCTTCCGCTCCTCCCCCCACCCTCCACCTTTTGGTCCCCCCCCACAACAGCAGTCCCCCCCCCCCACACTGAACCTGCCCCCCCCAACCCGCCAACCCTCTCGGCCAGCCAACTTCTTATAACTCCCAAACAGCTGTGTGGGGACAACCACACAAAGTAACTCTTTGTTACGGTTTTCCAGGAGCCTTGACACCACGTACCACATAAACCTTCAATTACATCATTTTTTTTTTTTAAATTTTGAGACCTAAAAAAAAAATTTTATATTTTTGGGGGCAATGAATGAAACCCCCTTTTTTTCTCCCTCTGCTCTTCAATTCAGTTTAAAAATTTTTTTCCCCAAAACCTTTTCAGGAAAGTAATCACCATGTTATCCGGCGGTTACTGTTTTCTACCTGGAGGGTGTTCCAAAGGTCCACCCCTGGGGTCCATGACCAGGCCCCGGGGGTCAGGAAACAACAAGGCTGTTAGTGCTGGTGCCCTAGTCCCAAAGTATAAACCACAGCCCGATGGTCAGGATACTAGTTATCTGTTCATTCCCTTTAAAACAGCTAGGGGCTTTTAATCCCCCTTTAAAAATTAAAATTATTAAAATAATAAATTAATTTAATCACTCGAAGTTCTAGAGGCTGCTTGAGTAAAAAAGGGCTGGGGGAACTTGGACAGTGAGGTACTGAGGGAGGGGGACAATGAGGTGATTGGGGTGATGATGGGAGGGAACACGGTGACTGCCTCGGCTACCACTTGGTCTTTGCTTCTACTGGTACAACTGCCTCTTCTGCTGTTACTACTGCTGTTTACTGCGCTGGCCCTCCACTGTTATCAAGGGAATTTTTGGTTTTCTGATTTTTAATAGTATCCGGCTTATGCCCCCCCCTCCATCATTTTAAGCACATCTGTTTAAAAAGTTCCAGAAAAGGTGACAAACTCTTACAGTCATGCTAAAAAAAATATTTTCTTATTCACTTTATAATTAAACCCAAATAAATTCAAAGGGGTAAAAATTTGTAGAGGAAGTAGTGGGAAATTTGGGATCCCGGCGAAGAAATGGGGCCCTTTTAATTGAACGTGCAGAAAGAGGTTTGGTTGTTAATTTTATAAAAAGGGGAAAATAAGTATACAAGATATGTTTGCACGTAATAAAGTAGTTTGTTAGATTTTTATTGGTGAAAAAAAAGGTTGAGGGGTGGGTTTTGGATGTACTTTTTATGAGGGGCAACGGATAATGGATCATTATCAACTTGTAGCTACAGTTAGGTAACAGGTCGGGGGCAAAAAGGGAAAATGGCAAAGGTAATAAAGAGAGGTGAAAGTTTAAAACTAAAAGGGGGAAGTTAGGGGGAGATATAAGCAACTTTGGGAGAAAGGTGGGCTATGCAAAAGGGTAGGGGGAAAAAGGGGGTTTAAGAGGGGTGGGGTATTTTTAAAAAATTTAGTACAGTCAAAGAAAATGTTTCCGTGACATAGTTTCCTAATTTCTCGTATATCAAATCAATTTTCCTATTTAAATTAAGGAAATGTCTTAATCCGTTCCAGGGGAATTCCTGCTTTTGGAGGCCGACAATTTTTTTTTTTGTTTTTCAAAAAGTCACCCGTCCCCCACCGGCAGGGTGCCCAAAAAAAAAAAAACCCCAAAAAAAAAACCACATCTTTCATTAAACATTTCAACACTCTACAAAATCACTGTCTTTGCAGGGCCCCAATCGAACTGAGAATAGTCCCTCCCAGCTGCCCTATCCCAGACCCTCCTTTAAAGTGCAGGATTTCCCTTCCCCAGGACTCTTTTCCCAACAAATCAAAAAGGGTTTCCTGAACCCCTTCCCAAAAATTTTCTCCCCTAAAATCATCAGGCCCAAAAAACCATTGTCTCCATCCACCCCAAACTAACAGCCCACACATGCTTGCTGGAAGTCCAAGCCCTCGCCCAAAAAACCCTCCTTTCCCCCCCCTCCAACCTTTCGGGACGCCCTATCCCACCTTCCTCACCCTACAGATTTATACGCCCCAAAGTCATTCTCTTTGATCCATTCTTTTAAATGACCAAACCACCTCAACCCTCTTCACCCCTCTGACAAATATTTTTAGTAACTCCACACCTTCTCCTAATTTCCACATTCAATTTTCGGGATAATATTTACACCAAAATTGCCCTTAGACAGGACATCTCCACTGCCCCACCTCCCCCCTCTTGCAGCATTTGCAACCCATGCTTCACACCCAAAAAGAGTGTTTACCACTTCTTTTGACATTCCCTTCTTTTCCTCCATGGATGCGTTTTTTTCCCCGATACCCCAAAGCACCACTCACCTTTTTTTCCCTTTATCAATTTATGGGTTTAAACCCATCCTTCATAAACCCATCCGCTGACTGTCAACTCCCAAATATCTGAAAAAAACTTTTTCCATAATCCCCTCTCCAATGTGTTATCCCAATTTTTTTTTATTTAAATCGTTGATACCCTCATCACCTTACTTTATCTATGTTCACTTTTAAATTCTATACACCCTCCCAAACTGTCCACTAACCTTTTAACTTTTCAATCTCCCATAAGCACAGTATCATCAGCAAAAAGCGTCAATTTCCCCCTTTTTCATTTAATTCCCCTAATTTAATCCCCCCCCCTCTCCCCCCAAAACCCAGCATTTACTTTTTTACAACCACATCTATAAATATTTAAACAACCAGGGGACATCAAATCCCTGTCTAAGACCTACTTTTTCCCGGAAGTAATCTCCCCCCTCCTAAAACCCAACCTGAGCCTCACTATCCCCACAAAACTCACAGCCTTCAGTAACCCCCTACCTATTCCATACACTTGCAACATTGCTCCCCCATCCACTATCATATGCCTTTTCTCCATAAATGCAATGAAAAATTTCACCTTTATCTAAATACTGTTCACATGTATGTTCACTGTAAACACTTATCACATCCCCTACCCACTCTAAAGCCTCCTTGCTCATCTGCAATCCCACTTTTGTCTTTCTTTCTTTCAATAATAACCCTGTTATACACTTTACCTGGTATCTCAGTAAACTTATTCCCTAAATTCTTCAACTTTTTACCCCCCTTCCCCTCTAAAAAAAAGGGAACTTAATGTTTCCAACCCAGGTCCCTTTCCCCTTATAATTTATTAAAAAAAAAACCAACCACCCAACACTATATCCCCTGTGGGGAAAAAGTCCATAGATAGAAGTGATGGAAGTGTGAATGTCTGTATAATGCTAGTTGTGGTATTGCCTTGAGGTGGGGTAAGCCCAGCGAACCCCCTTCTTCCCCCGGGGGGGTGACATGTGACTCCGGCCAAAGGGTTATCCCCGCAACTCCTGTCTCCACTAAGTTTTCACAGCCACTTTATCTTATTTGATTTTAACCACTCGTTATTTTTTTGCTACACTGCATTTTAGTATTAATGTGGCCCCCCTGCCTTTTATCTCACCATTTCTTTTAAAAAGGGCCTTTTCCATTTTAAGAAATTTGGAGAAAGAATAGTGAGTAATTTTATCTTTCTCCATTTTTATAGCCGTCGTACCGCGGGTCATCTGGAAAAGCGGGGGAGATTGAAAAACCGTCTCAAAAATTTTTTGGAGACTGAATTACAACAATTGCCCACATCTGCAGTAACAATTGAAACCAAAACCCCCTGAGTCACCAGGGGACCCCCCTAGTCCTGACTTTTGGGACAACCCCGAGTTAAAAAACATCTGTCACATCAATCCAAGGGTTTTGCCATTTATCGATTAAGTGAATACCAGAAAGGGTTCAGAAATTTACCAGCTGATTAAAGAACATCGACCGTCCGTTTACCCTACAATCAAAATTAGCTGTTGCAACATAGTCTTATTTTTTTTTTTATTTTTTTCCATAGGTTTTTTTGCTATTCATTTTTAAGTTTTTTTTTTTCTTTTTTCATTCAATAAATTTTTTTTTTATGTTATTTTTTTTTTTCTATTTTTTGTAATTTTCCTGGAGGGGGCCTTTTTTCATTTTGGGGGTGCAAGATTGAACCAGTCAGATAGCCTTATAATCCCCACCTGTTTTTAAATTTCGTCATGATCCGGCGTGAGGCTTTCCCGAATGCCTCAAGCCCCTTCCCCAATCCCCCCCCTCTCTTCACTTCAACAATGTTGTACCCCCCCTGACCAGTACATGAAATTCCCGCCTCCCTTTTTCATCAAATTTTTAAAACCTCAAAATATTCCCCCATCTCCCCAATCCCCAGCTCCCCATTCTAAATCCCCCCCCTGTTTTAACCAAATCCATTCTTTCCCCAGGGTTTTTTCTTTGTTTATCTCATCCAAATTTTTTTCTTGTTTTTAGCAAAAATTTGCAGAGCCCCTTTCCCCTTCTTTCATCTGCCTTTTTTGCACCCCTCACCACCCCTTCCCCTTTTCCCTTTTCTTCCATATACTCTGCTCTTCTATTAAAACTTCTGTTTTTTAAAAAACCCTCTCATCATTCAAATTTCCCTCATATTTATAATCATGTCTTTGAGAGGCCAGATCGACAGCTGAGAATAAGTCCTCCCCAAATATCACTATCCCAGACCCCTCCTTTAAAGTGGGCATTGTGCTTCCCACTTCCAGGACTCAAGTCCAACTAAATCAATATCGGGTTTCCCCCGAATCCCTTCCAAAAAGTTACCCTGCTACACTCCAAATCGTCAGGTCCCAAACCATTCGCTCCATTCACCCTATCAAAAGCCGTGCTTGCTGGAAATCCAAAGGGCCCCAAAAAATCCTTTCCCACTCCCTCCAACCTTTTTAGGGCACCCCACCCCCCTTCCTCTACGATTTTCTTTTAAGTCATTCTACTTTTATCCATTCTCTTAAATGACCCAAAACCCCCCAACCCTCTTGCCCTCTGACAAATACTTTACTAATTCCCCCCCTCCTCCTAAATTTACACTCCAATTTTCTGTAATATTTTCACCCCCCATTCCAGAAGGGCATCTCCCTTCCCGCCGCCTCCTCCAGCATTTTCAACCCCTGCTTCACCCCTAAGGTTGGTACCATATACTTTCTTTTTTCTTTTCCTCCATGGGAAAGAATTATTAAAATTTAAATTTTGGGGAAATGGAGCACAGATCCAACCAAATTAATAATAAAAAATTATAATAGACGATAATAATAACAATAATACCAAATAACATGGACCTTCATAAAACCCCCACTAGCTGGGCTCATTTTACCTCACTGGGGAGGATATTTTCTGATTTCCCTTCCCTTTTTTCATTAAAATTTTTTTCTAACCAGGGTCCAAGAAAGGGCAAAAAAGGGGCTGAGAAAAAGAGGGAAATTTTCCCTGGTTGCAAGAAATCATAGATAAACAAGTGAGGGGGGGTTGTGGGGAAGGGGGGAAACTCCTCGTAACTTAGAGCAAAAAACGCCGAGCAACATCTCGAATGTTGAAAACTCGTATGTTGGGGCACCATAAGTCAAGGTTTTGTAGAATGGGGAGAAGTTTGTTTGAGGGGGGGTTTAGGGGGAAAAAGGAGGATTTTTAAAAACAGAAGTGAAAAGAAGGGCAGGTCATGGAGGTAAAATAAAAGGGGAAAAGGGGGTGGAGTGAAAAGGAGGCAAAATGAATGGGAGAAGTTTCAAGATTTTTGCTGAGAATAAGAAAATTTTTGGAGGATATAATTAAAAAAAACTGGGGAAATAATGGATTTTTTTTTAAAACCATGGGGAGTTAAAAATGGGGCTGGGGATTGAGAATGGGGGAATATTTTGAGGAACAAATGTTGATGAAAAAGGAGGCAGTTTGGGGGGGGGGCAGAAAAACTCCTCCCTCTCTGACTCTCTAAGATGGTTTATGCGGGTTGTGGTAGTATGGACGGGTTTTCTTATATCTTTCGCAGAATGTGGGGGCAGAGGTGGTTATATTTTAAAGTGATGTAACCATCATCCCCTGTAAATTACAGTGTCAAGACCCTGGTGGTTAAAGATATGTTGGGGAAAAAGGGCATTAAGTAGGTGAGCCAGTGGCGGAGATCTGTTTGTTGTTATGATTAAGCCTGTATTTGTATATATATATATATATATTTTTCCCTGAATATATTATATTTTTTAATGGTGGTTTAAATAACGCATTAGAGGACGGGGAAAAGATTTGAGACAGCAAGCTAATCAGGGATGTAAGTATTTCCTAGACTATAAGACCAAAAATCCCCCACTAGAAATGGTAGAAACCCATACCATCAAAGTAAGGAAAATAACATCCTCAAAAAACCTTTTATCCTCCTCCCCCCAACTCTTTGGGGCAACCCCTCCTCCTCCTTCCACTCCAGATTTATACACCTTTTATCTTTTTTTTCCCCCTCCTATTTAAATACCCAAACACCTCAGTAACCCTTCTTCAGCCCTGCTCTGAATTCTCTGCAGAATATTCACACCACACACTACCCTCAAACATTATCCCACTGCCTCAAACTTCACCCTCAAAATTTGATTATACAGTGGACCCTGAGTTTTGCCATAATTCATTCCAGAAGGCTGTTCAAGTGCCATTAATGAATGAAATTTTTTCCCAAAGGAATAATTTTTAGTTTGTCCGTTTTATACCCCCAAAAAAACACTTACAAAAGCACTTACAAATTTAATTACATAATTTTTGATTTTGATTCAAAATCGGGGGGGCCACATTCAATACTCCATTTTTCTTCCTCCCAAATTAATTTATCTTTCATTCCCTATATTTTTTGTTACTCTATCACCCTGTCTATCCTACATTTTTTTAAATGTATACAATAAATTAAAAAAATTTAAATAAATTTCTACTAAAAATTCAGTGAAAACTTTAATAACGAAAATTGTGCTAAAGAATATGAAGATAGCTTTTAATTTTATTACATTTGAAACTTTCTAGAAAGCCCCAGCAGCACTGAAGGCTCAGAGAACAGATAAGTTAAACGGGGAAGCAAATACAATACTTAGAAGTACAAATGAAAAATTTTGCTGTCTGATAACACAAACTAAAATAAAATTTTGATGCATCAACTGAAATATAAAAAAATAAACCCATTCTATTTTTTAATTTAAACTGTCCCCCGTGAAAACTTTCGTGCGTAGCTGATAATATTTTGAGAAAAAAAAAAATTTTTCTTTTTTGTTTAAAAAGAAGAGGCATTTGTTTTTCATTCCCCAAAATTTTTTAATACTGACACACTGAGTGCACAGACCCATTCTCTAATCTCTAGGCAACTCAGGCTTATCGTGGCAAGGTTAAAAGCATTTAAAAAAACGAATTACGTTCAGAGCATCGCCGAAAACGTATATCTCACGGGGACAATTTAAGGGTTAAAACCAAAAATTTTAAATTAATGAAATCTACTTTTATAATCTCAAAATCTCTCCATTGTTGCCCAAACGCACCCTTTAAAAATGGTCCTCAAGGAGGACCCAAAATTTTTTCGTTAACGGGGAAAACTGGCCAAATTTTTGTGTTTAATTTTTGGATTGACTGAAGAAATACTGAAAAAAAAAAAAGGCATTAAAAAAAAAGTGTTTGGTTTGCTTCACACCTTTTTTTTTTTTTTAAATTTAAAGGTTTCAACCTCACCTCTAAAGAAAATAAATCTTTTTTGGGAAAATTTCCCTGATCTAAAATGAAACTTGCTTTTTGTGGGATGCTCTTCTGATGACACAGAAAGCCCCCTGCATAATAAAGTTTTCAGTGGACCACTGAAAATAAATGCTCATCAAAAATATTTCACCACCAAAAAAAAAATGAAAGATACAAAACCTCTAAAATAAAGAAAATATAGGGACTAGAAATAAAAAAGGTAATTTTTTTCAAAAGAAAAATTTTCTGCTGTATTAACGAAAGGAATAAAACACTGGATAACAAAATTTTTTCCCTGGGAAGTAAAAGGATCCTTCCTCCATGCCTGACAAAGACAACAAAAATTCCAAAAGGGGTGAAACTTCTCCAAAAATTTATAAATGTAAAAGGAAAATAAAAGTTTTTTTTTTTGGGTCACCCTGTCCAGTGGGGAATCCCATGCTTTAAAAAAGTAAAAATGTTTTGGCCAGGAAATGCAATTTTTTTTTACTTGATAGACTAGAATATACAATACCATTAAAAAGTGATTTTTTAGATCTGGAAACTAATGAACTTTTAAATGCTCTTAGGGTTTTTCAACCCAATTTGAATGACCAAAAACCTCAAACCCACTTTGGAGTGCAGGCAATAAAAATGCATATAATTTATACCGGAAGCTAAAATAATACCAAAACTCCTCTAAAATAGCCCAGAAAGGAAAAAATGGCAAACTGCAAAAAACAGCCCAATGAAAAGAAACAATAAGAAAATGGGTTTAATAAGGCTTTTTAACACAGTTCCAGGGTAAAAAAAAATTACAAATGGCCCTTAGCTGTTTTAAAGATTCTTCAAAATTTTTCCCTATTTTTTCTTATCATGGGGTTTAAAATCAATGAAGCAAACCCAAAAGTTGACTTTAGCAGTAGAACCATCGGGTGTCAACATGCAATTTTTATGAACATAAAATTACCCTAAGTCAATGTTCAGTCCATATGAGGCCAATGAAAAGAAAAACTTTAAGACAAGAAATTATATCTTTTTCAATTTTTAATTTAAATTTAAGTTTTATTTCCAAAGAAGCAGCTATTTCCAATAAAATCCGGGGTAATTCATTTAATGGGGCTATTTCCATTAATTTTCACTGTCGAAACCCCCTGCTCACAAACTTGCTCTCAGTGTTGGAAAATTTAAAAAAAAAAAACATGAAATAGAGAATTTTTCCCGAGATAATGAAACCAAAAGTAAAAATTTGAGGGGAAACCCTCATGGAATTATGCTCTTGCAAAGTTAGCGGTCTGGGAGCATTTACGAGGGCTTTACCCCCTTTGGCCCTTTTTTGGGCCAATTCCATTATTAGTTATATTCATAGCTATTTTGCTAGCACCCCTTTTCCCTCTGTTCATCAGTCACCTCCGGGCCCCTCTTATTTCGCTTGCTTTCCATTTTAATTTTTATTCAAAAAATGAAGATTTTTGTTTGCAGACTATATTATTGTAAAAAAGGTATTAAAAATTTGGCATTTGTGAAAGTATATCAGACCCACCAGTTGACATGTATTGAATTGGCAGTTTTTTTACTTGAACATCATCAAAAAACGAAAATTTCCCTCTTTGACCTCACTTTCAAGCTACTTTTGGCTGTAAACCATTCAAAATCATCTTATTTCTATAATAATTTTCCCCTTCTATCAAATGAGACCAAGAAAAGAAAATACAACCCTAAAAACCTTTTGAAAATACAGGGGAACCCCCACTTAAAAAACATCCATGTGGGTTTTTCCCCAATGAACAGTTGGGTTGATTTTTTGCTTCCGAAGGGAAAATTTTCCCGATGGGGGGCCCCAAAGGGAGGTTCCTTGTGCTGGAGAGGGGGTCTTGCTCTTGATCTAGGGGAATTGGGTCTCATTTTTTGTTGGACTATCTTTTGAAACTTGGGCAATTTTGATGGAAAAATGTTTCTTAACGTACACCCAAAAAAGAAAAATTGGACCATAAATAATGGAGTTTACTTCTAAGGCATTAGCCTCACCTTAGAGGTATTTTCAAATGGTTTTATGGTTTATTCTTTTTTTTTGGTCTCAGATGAATGGAAGATACAGGGGCCCCCCAGTTTCTGTCATAATTCATTTCAAAAGGGCTTGGCCATTCCCAAACAATTTACTCCCTTAAGGAAAATGTCGAGGTTAGTCCATTTCAGACCCCCAAAAATACATTACAATATTCACTTACATAGTTGTTCGTTTTCGGGGTGCCCAAAAGGGGGGTCCACTGTATATTACAGAAATAGATAATTTGTTTTTTCCGAAAAAGTACCCTGAAATTGAGCTCAAAGTAGCAGTTTCGATTCTTTGGGATAAAGGGGGATAATACTAATACAGTGGAACCCCGGATTTGTGATTTTTTTTTTGAAAAAATATTGGTTCGGTGTTCATCGATTTGCTCGGTGTTCATCGTTTTTGGAGTTCGTGATTCACCCCGAACTGCGTGGGGGCGGGCCCGACATTCCATTGAGAGTCAGTGTGCCATTTTTACCGGGTTTCACCCACGCATTCATACCCTACATTTTGTCATTATTCCAGTGTTTTTACTGATTGCAACTACTAAATAAGACCATGGGCCCCAAAAAATCTAGTACCAGGCCTGTGGAAAAATGTGAAATATGGTTTAACTGAAAAAAAAGATAATAGCAAAAATGAAAGTGGGGTTTGCGTGAGCTAGCCAGCCACTTGGGCCCTTTTAACCATCGATTTTATTGTGGCCAAGGGAAAAGGAAAACAGGACGTTGTTGTTGCAAAGGCAAGTATGTCACAAAAAAGAATCCAAGTACTGGAAGATGTTGAGACTTTGTTTTTTTGTGGATCACCAGGAAAAAATTGAGGAGATAATGTTAAGGGGATCTGAAAAAACAAGGCAGTGCATGATGATCTCAAAAAAATGCCTCAAGTGCGGGCGAAAAAAAGGAAACGGTTTAATTTGTGCCAAGGGAAAGGCTTGGGACCCAAAAAAAAGGGGGTGCAAAATATGTGCAGGGAAATTTAAGGGGGACATAGAGGGTGAACAATTCAAACCCCAAATGTTCAAGGGCAAAACAGGCCTGTTTTGGAAGAAAATGCCAAACAGGACCCTCATTAAAAATAGGAAAAGGCACTGCCAGGACACAACCTATGAAAGACAGGCTAACTCTTTTGTTTTGTAGTAAGTGGGGGTTTTAAAGGAACCTTTGTGGGTATCCCCCTTTAAAAACAACGAGCGAAAGATGGTGTCACCAAAGGGTAATTTTTGTGTGTGGAAGTCTAACAATAAGGCATTCATAGGGGCATTTTCCTGATTGGTTCCATGAAATGTTTGGGCCCCAGTGTGAAGAAATATCTCGGGAAAATAATTTGGGCCTCAAGTGCCCCTGATAATGGAAAAGCCCCTTGTCATCCTCCAGACTTGGAAGGCAAATTGTGGAGGACTTTGTTCATCAAAGTGAAGTTCTTGCCCCTAATACCCCCTCCCACCCCATGGACCATCATCATTTCAAATTTTAAAAAAACTCCCCCAAAGGTTTCAAAAGTGTTTTAAAGGGCCCCGAAAATTTGACCCAAAAGGTTTTTTGGAAAGATCATTTAAATTCCTGCATTTTTAAACCTTATGGTGGATTGGGAGGGAATGATTTAAAAGGGACTTTGAACTCTGCCGGGATAAAAGGGCCAGACGGGTTCCCAGAGAGGGTTTTTGAAGGTTTTGGGGATACCTCAAAACCCCTGAGCCTGAGCCTTTTGGGAAGACACTGTGGCACTGGGAAACCCATGGGGGTTGGAAATACCGAGGATGTGAACATTTGGGTAGGGGGACAATGAAGAGATAACCACTAAGACTGCAGGAGTTTTTCCAGAAACAGCAACAACAGACCACAGTTCAGAAAAATGGTTGGGAGGAGGAGGAAGAGAGATGGAAAAGTTCCTTTCCCAAAAATTAAGAATTTTTGGGCCCAAGGGACTAATGTGGATTTAGGATAATAAAACCCAAAAATTTTTGGGGGGGCCATCCCAACATTACAATAAATGTGGTGTCCCATTTAGGATGTTTTAACTTAAATCCAAACGTATATACAGTGGACTCTGGGTTTAAAGAATCCCCCGGGAAATCGAACATGGATAATATTTTAAGTGCATGTGGAAGTGTTTTTTTGGGGTCTAAAAAGACAACCCATTTGTTTTTTTAATAAATTGGGGAAATCATTGGCAGGCTTCGGGGATGGTTTTTTGAAACCCAGGGTCCACGGGAACATTTTTCATGCCTCCAAATTTGGCATGATTGGCCTGAATCCCTGGCGCATAGAATGGGTCCTAACATTTGTGCCCATATTAAAAAATCTGGGACCCTAACCTTGTGGGGGCACCAAAAATTAGGCCAGCTAGAGAAACACCGGCAAACACCCAAAGGGTTCACTGATGTCATGTCATAAAATTCCCTTTTAAGTGGAAAGTGATTCGGGGCTGGGAGGCCAGCTTTTGGGTGGCCACCTGGCTGCCCAGCTGGCGCGGTGGGGACCTGATACAAGGGGGAGAATATAGATGGAAAATTAAAACAAGATGAGCCACATAGATTTTGGAATTTCTTATTCAGTCTTGGGGAAGAACAACGATAAAAGTGCTAGAGGCAAACTCAATCACGGTTTCAAGGGGGTATGATAAGGGCCCCTGAGATCAAGAACCCGTAATGCCAGTGATGTGGTTTAAAAAGGGAGGCCCGGAGTGACTAACCCTGCCACACCCTTGGTAACTCTACAAGTACATCCAGTGAGTACATTTTTTCTTATGCAGGAGGGCCCGGGGCAAACCAAAAAAAGAATGTTTTGGAAAACACACACACACACAAAGGCCTAGTGTCTTCGAAATTTGGACAAAAAGGTAACTAACTAACTAACACACAGACAGATACAGGCCGACAGACAAGTTTGAGTAACAAATAAAAGGGAAAGTGTTTTCATAAAATGTCATCACTTTAAATTTCTGGACTGATAAGAAGAATGAGACCACCCCCCCCCTCCTTGTCACCAGTTCATTAGTGGAATCAGAGAGATAAGGCATGACATATATCTTTCATAATGCTTGGGGGAAATTTATTATAATGATTATTATTATTATTTTTACACTATCATTATTATTATGCACTATCATTATTATTATTATTTTTTTGCACTATAAATTTTTATTTTTATTTAACAATTTCGTACCTAATATTACTGTCAGAAAAGATTTAAAATCCAAAAGAATTTACTGAAATTGTAATTAAAAAAAATTTTTAAAAAAAAAAACAAAAAAAAAGGTACATCAAACATTGGCGCCAGGACTCCTTTGCTGTCAGGTGAGCATCCAGTCCCCTTCCCGCCTATATCTCAGTAACTACTCATCCAAATTTTTTATTTTAGCTGAAAACCCTTTAAAAAATCCCTTTCATTTCTAAAAAAAAAATCAAAATTTTGGGCAAGGAAAACGTATAAAACATTTACCGTTTAAGGGTTAAAGAAACCCCAGACACAGAGCCCCCGGGACAAATTTTTGGTTAGAGGGGGGTCCACTGACTTCAACCTGGTCCTAGTCATTAAAAAAAAAAAGAACCCCAAAAAAGAACTTGGTACCCGAGTGTTAAGGGAAAGGGGTTTCCCCTTCCCAAAACACTGATACTCCCCTCCCCCCCTCCCCTCCCCCCATCTCACACATCAACAACTCTTCAATAAAGGTAAGGGAATGTTATTACTGTTTATTTCTTATTTCTCATTTTTTTCTTTTAATTTAATGTATATTTGTTGTAAAAAATTTTATTTTAATTTTTTTGGGTGTCTGAACAATTAATTTTATTTCCTTTTTCTTATGGGGAAAAATAGATTCGGTGTTATATTGGTGTTGGGCCCTCTGAACGGATTAATCAAACTCCGGGGGTCCACTGTACAATTATTACAATAATGGAAGTTTGCATAACATAAATCTTCTTTTTTTTGTTGAAAAAAAATTCCAAATTATTTATATTGTAATAATAATAATATAATACTACTACTACTACAAATAAAAATATAATAATCTACTATTTAATAATAATAAAAATAATAAAAAAGGGGAGAGGTTTAGACAGCAACCACACGGGAGGTACTACAGTTGTGCAAAGTGAGGAAAAGAAAACCCTTTATTTTTTTTCAGAGGGTGGATTCGGTGTCTTTTTTTTTCTCATAAAATCAAATTTAGTTCTTCCTCCTTCCTTTTCATTTTGGTCACACTACACATGCATTTCACATTTTGTTACACACTCATCTTAATTTTTTGATTTTATCTTAATAGTCTTGTTCTTATTGCTTTTCCTTCATATCCAGGGGGAAAGTGGAAAAAATCTTTCCGAAGCCATGCGGGGAAAAAACAAAAAATGCCGGGAACAATGGGTAAACCCCTTTTCCTGTATAGATTAAAAAAAGAAAAAGAAATCAAAGTGGGATGTCTGAATATGGATGTTGGGGAATGATAAGAAAGAGATAAGATGTTAGAAGAAAAAAAGCTGGATATCCTGGTTTAAGTGAGAAAAAGTAAAGGGGGGTAGGAAGTTTCAGTGCGGAAAATAAATAGGATTAGGTGGGGGTTTCAAATTTTTTAGAGCTGCAAAAGCGTGGCAATAATGTTGAATAATCAGTTATGGCAGGTAGAGAGAGAATATAAATGTATAAATTCAAGGATTTTTGGGGAGTAAAATAAAGGTTGGATGAAACGGGTTATAGTAGTTTTTATGCACCAAAAGAGAAAAGGGTAGAGGAGAGAGAAAATTTTTGGAAATGTTAGGAGTGTGGGGGGATTTTTAAACCCAAGGGGAAGTACTTGAATTGGGATCTAAGCTGGGGGTAAAAGTTGTGGGGGACTAGTTTTAAAATTTTGGGGGTGCCAGGGTAAATGTAAATGGGAACCCTTTTTAATTGAGCTATGTGTTGAAAGAGGTTTGAAAAAAACATATTTTATGAAAAGAGGATAAATAATAAACAATATATATTTTCAAAAAAGAGTTTGAGATTATGTATTGGGGATAAAAGGTTGATGGCTGGGCTTGGGATGAAAACCTTTTATAAAAAAGGGAAACGGACACTTTGGGATCATTATTTAGTTGTAACACATTTAATAAAAGGTAGATGGGACAAAAAAAAAAATGGGAAAACAAATAAGAGGTAAAAAGTATAAACTAAGGGAGGTAAAGGGGGGAAAAAGCAAATATTGGAAATTTGGGGTAGTGAAGTAAAAAGTGGGGTGGGGAAGGGGGGGAAGAGGGGTTGGGGTAGTTTTAAAAATTAGTATTAGAATGTGGGGGGAAATTTTGGCTGGAGGGTGGGGGAGGAGGAAAACGGGGGAGTGGTGGAATGGGAAATAAAGGGTGTGATAAAAGAGAAAAAGGTAGCTTATGAGAGGTTTTACAAAACATAAGTGTTGTTGCAGAGTTTGGATGAATTTGGTAAGGTGTGAAAAAGAAAAAAATTAAAAGGGAATAAGGAAAGAGAAAAGTGATGGGATAACAAAAAGATTGGGGTGAAAATTGGGATAAGATTAGAAGGGGAGGGGGAAGGGTTTAGAATTTATGGACATGTCAGCAGATGGGTCATGAAGGATGAGGGAATCAAAAAAATATGGGGGAAAAGGGTGAGGGAGCACTGGTCTGTGGAGACAAAAACTTTGTCCATGGAAGAAGGGAAAAAGGAGTTTTTATCCCCCCTTTTTAGGGGTGAAGCATGGGTGATGAATGTTGAAACAAGGAGAAGGCTGGAGGCAGTGGAGATGCTGCTGAGGTCAATTTTTGGGGAATATAATGAGAATTCGGATTTTGGGAAATTAGGGGGGGGAATTTCCCCAAAACATTATCCAGAGAGCGAGGAGGGGTTGTTGAGGGGGTTCGGACAAGAGAGAATGGAACGAGACAGAATGACAGTGGAAAACGTAGGGGAGGGGGGGGTGGGGGTCAGCCTAGGAAAGGCTGGGGGGGGGGGGAAAAAGATTTGGGGGGGCTTGGATTTCCCAGCAAGCATGTGGGGGGATTTGATAGGAGTGAATGGAGACAAATTTTTTTTAAATTGCGATTTTGGGAATGTGAGCAAAGTAACATTTTGGAAGGGGTTCAGGGGAAAACGGCAGGGGGCTTGGTCCTGGGGATGGTAAGCGTGTCCATCAAAGGGTGTTAATGTTGAGTTTTATAACTGTAGTGTGCACCCTCTGGCAAGAGGGGAAAGATAAAATTTTTCTTTTTTGGCCACCCTGCCTTGGGGGAAATCCCATGTGTTAATAAATAAAAAATAAAAAATTTGGAAGAAGAGAGAGTTTTGGAAAGTAAAAAAAAGGTGAAAAGGGTGGGGGAGTGCAAAAAGGGGACAAAGAAAGATGGGGGAGGCACTGTTAAGAAATTTTGGGAAAATAAGAAAAAAATTTTGGAGGGGGATAAACAAGTTAAAAAACCTAGGAACGAATGGATTTTCAGTTAAAAAAAGAGTAGGGGGTTAGTAAAGGAAGCTGGAGGGATTGGGAGATGGCGGGGGAAAATTTTTAGGAACTTAAAGTTGATGAAAAAAAAGGGGGGCGGTAATTTATCACTGGCCAAGGGGATAACTTTAAAATGAAAAGAGCAGGAGGGGGGGTGGGGGGGTGAGGCATTACATGAATGAAAGGAGGGAAAGCAGCTGGAACTGGGGATCATGACAAAAAGTTAAAAGAAGGAGGATATAGTGTTGGGTGGTTGGGATTTTTTTTAATAAATGTATGAAAAGGGGGAAAGGGACCCAGATTGGGAAGCATGTTAGTTCCATATAAAGGCAAGGGGATAAAAGAGATTGTAAGAATTATAAAGTAGTAGTTTACTGAGTATACCAGGTAAAGTGTATGGTAGGGTTATTATTAAAAGAATTGAGGTAAGACAGAGGGGGTTTGAGATAAGCAAGGAGGCTTTAGAAGGGTGGGGGATGTAGATCAATTTTTCATTGAAAAAATGATATGGAACAATATTTAGATAAAGGTAGGGAAGTTTTCATTGCATTTATGGTTTTAAAAAAAGGCATAAGATAGAGTGGATAGGGGAAATGTAAATGTTGCAAGTGTATAAAGGTAGTAAGTTACTGAATGCTGTAAAAATTTTTATGAGGATAGTGGGGGGCTCGTTAGGTTGTGTAGGGGAGGGAAAATTTTTGGAAAAGTAGGTCTTGACAGGGGTGTGTAATGTCACCATGGTTTAAATATTTAAGATGGGGGAAAAGAAAAGCTAAAGGGGTTAGAGGGGGGGGGATTAAATTAGGGGTTTAAAAAAATTTTATGGGGGAAATGGAACAGAATTCTTCCCCTAAGCCATGGTGTCTTGGGGCTTTAAAGGGGCCGGGGGGAACATAACCCCCTTTTCCCGAATATATTACTAAATGTAAAAGGGAAAGTTTTCCTTTTGGCCACCCTGCCTCAGTGGGAAATGGGCCCCGGTTGAAAGAAGAAAGAAATGCAAAAAGTGAGTTCACACAGTTACTTTTTTCTGATGATATTGCAGGGGGATTCTGAAAAGTTGCAAAGGTTGTGGCGAATTTGGGATGTCAAGGTGAAAGTTTAAAATGAACATAGATAAGAGTAAGGTGATGAGGGCATCAAAACATTTAAATAAAGAAAAAATTGATATCCCTTGGAGAGAGGGGTTTTCAAAAATGAATATTTTCAGATACATTTGGGAGTTAACTTTAGCAGATGGGTTTATGAAGGATGGGTTAACCATAGAATTGATGAAGATAAAAGGGAGTGGTGCGTTGAGGTATCGGGAACAAAAACGTTATCCGGAGAAAGGGGAATTACGAAAGTATAGTGGTACCAAATTCTTAAAAGGTGTGAAGCATGGGTTGCAAATGCTGCAGCGGGAGGCAGCTGGAGGCAGTGGGATGTCCTGTCTAAGGGCAATGTGGGAAAATCGATTATGCAGAAAATTCGAATGTGGAAATTGGGAAAAGGTGGTTACTAAAAGTATTTGTCAGAGGGCAAGGGGTTGTTATTTTTGGTCATTTAGAGAGAATTGATCAAAGTAGAATGACTTGGGGGCGTATAAATCGAGGGAAGGAAGGGGGAGGGTCGCCCTCAAAAAAGGGTTGGGAGGGAGGGGGAAAAAGGGGGTTTTGGGCAGGGCGGGGTTTCCCGCAAGCATGTGTGGCGTGTTAGATAGGGGGAATGGAGACGAATGATTTTTGGGGCCTGACAAGCTGTTGAGGTGGCATGGGAATATTTTTTTGAAGGATTCAGATAAAACCCGTTAATTGATTTAGTTGGACTTGAGTCCCGGAAACGGGAAGTGTTGCACAAAGGAGGGTTTGGGGTATTCAGTTTGGGGGACTTAAACTGTTGTATCTGAGCTCCCTGCAAAAAGGGGGGATTATGTAGATGAGGTGGGTTGAATGATGATGAAAGATTTTGTTTTAGGGATTTTTTTTTTTTGGGTCACCCTGCCCCGGTGGAGACGGCCACTTGTTGAAAAAAAATTTGTGGATCCCCGGATTCGCATTATTTCGTTGAATGCTGTTTAAGTCTTTCCAAAAATTTGGTCCCCTAAGGAATAAGAAATTAGATTAGTCCTTTAGACCCCCAAAAATACCTTACAAAAGCACTTACAAAAAAACCTTCATTTGTTGAGTTTGGGCCCGAATTGGGGGTCCACTGACGACTGTTGGAGTGGAGCAGGGTAACATTTTTTTAAGGGTTTAGGGAAACCAGTTCGTAATTGATTTTTTGGGCTTGAGTCCTGGAAATGGTAAGCAATGCCTGCACTTTAAAAGGGAGGTCTGGGATAGTGACAGCTGGGGGGGACTATTCTCAGGGGATCTGACCCCCCTGCAAAGACAGTGATTATTTGGGGTGTGGTGAAAATGGAATGATGATGAAAGTATTTTCTTTTGGGGATTTTCTTTCTTTTGGGGCACCTCCCCCGGGGGTGAGACGCCGACTTGGAAAAAAAAAAATAAAAAAATTTCTATATAATAATGTAATATATAATAATAATGTACTATATAATAATAATACTATATAATAATAAATTATAAAAATAATAATACTATATAATAATAATTATATATAAAATAATGTCTTTTTAATAATTATAATAAAGGGGGTTAAAAAACTGTTTAATGGGGGAATAAAAAAGCGGGGGGTTTTGGGGCCCCCACTTTTCAAGAACATTTTATTCATTCTAATATATATAAGGTTTTTATGTTATTTATATTTTTATTATGTCATATTTGATGAATTTGGGTAGATAAATAAGCCATGGAGTTAGTACAAGTCAAGTGCTTCCCGGTGTTCCCCGTAGTTAAGGTGTTTGATGGAACTTATAGGCAGAAATGTTTTTCTGTACATTTTCAGATCTCAATTTACCCCCTTTAATGGGGATGTTAATGTGCAGTATTCCACCTAGAGAGAACAAGGATTTAAAAGGATCATACGGTTTTGCATCTGCCCTTTAATGTCCTCATTATTTATAGTTTTCCCCCAAAATGTGATAGTGGCATTTTTTGGGCCTTTGGGGGATCTTCAGCCCACTCCCCGGTCCTTTTCCATTTTTTTCCACTTAGGGGATTGAGTTTGTATATACCAGTCCCAGCTATTATTTCCTCCCGTTTTCCCTAACAGAGGTTGAATTTGTTTTATTTAACATCATATTGTTCTCTTTGGGCCCCTTGAAAAAATTTTTATATCTTCTTTGGGTTTTCCATGTCCTCAATGGATAATTCATGCAAAATCCAGTATTGTCTGCAAAAGGGTGATACAGTGTATGGGGTTCATCCTGTCTG